>CM069867.1:64451444-64463944 GCA_036172795.1 Pelodytes ibericus
TTGGGGTGGTCTGCTTCAATACATGTGACTTTGTGGGTGGCTGTAACTCCATCAATCTGGGCTTCTCCGTGAGGTTCTGTTCTATTGAACTGGATAAAATTTAAATGCCCCTTTTTAGTTGGTTCGTTTCCTCTTTGATTACACCAAGACTAAACACATCCTTATTCAAGCGGTAGTAAAGTGTGAATAATGTAGGGACATATTACTCAATGGGTGTCCATGTGATCTACAATACTGCAGATATACAGACCTCTACCAAAGCAAATAATTTCACCAAAACCATTGTGTGAAGTTTGCTCCCTCATTTCCCATTAAATAATGTTGGTCCCCAGGTGCATGCTTTACAAAAAATGTTATCTGTGTAAAGATTTTTGAAGGGAAAACAAAGCCTAGCGATGCACATCTCAGCAGGTACCTACATTCTTCTTAGTGGACACTTCTTGGACTTTGTGTTGGACAATTTGCCTTCGCTGTCATTTCCAAAGACTGTGCCTGTCCCTGCCTCCAAATGTCATGTTGGTGTTCCAATTATTTTTTATAGGATGGAAATCTTTATTTACAATATTTATAAGTGAGATTGAAACTAAAGCTCCATCTAAAACCTTGGCACATCGGTTTTTTTTTTTTTCTATTCCAATGAGAGATTCAAAGTGGGTTGTTGACATCTCTTGTCCCTTTTTTTTTTTTTTTTTGGGAGGACACTCTCTCCACAGTACAATCTTGCCAAACGATTTGCTCCGCTACAAGAAGGGAGCATGTCTTCTAACGCCTAGCCCGTAGTGCTGGAGTTGGTTCACCTCCTTTTCCCAAATTTTTGTGTACAAGATTTCTAAACCCCTGTAAATCATGGCTGGCACTGAAAAGAGTCCCCCTAAATGGCTTGTAGTACAAAACCCCTTTTTTTTTTTATTTTTTTATTTTTTTTAAGCCAAAGTAATGTCTGGTTGCACACCTTATGTATTTTTTTTATAAAATAATAAACCCTCGGAAGTGCGGTCGGGAAATGAAGGATCACTTACCCTGCAGGTTTCTGAACATTTCAAATAGAGTTGTTTTAAAATGTAATGTGCACATCTGCAGAACATGCTAGGCAAACATTGGGTGGAAGGATCTGGATCCAGGTCTATCTTCTGTGTATGATCTTATTTTGTATCCAGTTGGGATAAACCTGATGTAAAGAAAATAAAAAATTGGGTCAATGATAAAAAACTTGAGATTTTAAGACTGGTAAGAACAGAGTAGAGCAGATGGAATTTTATGTTTGGGAAAGCACCAATAGTGTCAAAGTTTAACTTTCAAAATGGCTGTCGCTTAATAGCTGGCCTGCTTTCTTACTTGCAACAATAGACGGCGCATGAAAACTCTGAGCATTATTTTACCCTTTCAGGCATTCTGAAAAACAATGCTCTTCCCTTGCAAACTCTGAGATAATACCAATAATAATAAAAATAAATAAAAAGGGGCATCATAGTGGAACAAAAGTATGCTTAAATGCTTTTATTGCTGCATTGATTGCTTGCTTATGGGAATTTGAATCCATACTAATGGTGGTAAATGCTGACTAATTTTGCAAATTAGAGAAATGGATGGTTTAAATGCCTGGGTTCTCGCCTGTTTGACGTTTACCTTGTGTCTTAGGATGTAAATTACAAAATTAAATTTTCCACTAAACATTAGCTCATTTGCATATCAAGCCATAGGGTATGATACCACAGATTAATTTAACCCCTTCATGTGAAATGGTCACTTTTTTTTTTCCCGTGTAGAGGCATTGTGCAATACAAACAAAAATATGCCATGCGCTTGTTGATCTCAAGGTCTATTGCCTTTAAAACACATACGCGCCCAGTGGTGTAAAAGAGTATAGGAAGCATTTTGTCTGTGTTGCTGATAGGCCTTGGGGGTCTGTATTTGTAAAATACCTCTCCTCGCTTACATTTTTTTGTGAGGGGTAGAGGGCGATCAGAATTGATGTTAAAATAAAATTAATTCAAATTTAATTTAAAAAAAATTGAGACCCAATGGCTTTTATAAAAGCCATTTCCTGTGTTTAACTCCTTCCCTGCCATTAATCACTGCATAAGCAGTGATCTTTTATTGCAGCACTTTTGTTTGGGGGGGGGGGGGGGGGGGAGGTTTGTAAATAGTGATCTGACCAATTTTGATCTGCCTCCTTCTCCACACTTTTTTGTGACAGATCCGTATTCGTGTTACAATTAAAATGTAATAAAATTGGGAAACCCAAGCTTTTATAAAAGGCATTCCCTGTCTATTAACCTCTTCCCTGCCGTATGGCATAACCAGTGATCTTTCAAAGCAGCACCTTTTTGCGGACTATGCATTTTTTTTTTTATTTTTTTTTTAGGGGTTCATTTTTTTGCAAAGGCTTCTCTTGCCATATATATAACTGCTTAGACCTTGATCGGCTGCATCCTCTCCTCAGATTCTGGGGCTATTGACTTGGTGTACAATTTCTTTAGATTTTGGGCAAACACAATGCTGATAGGGAATGCCAACCCCATCTGCATATATATATATATATATATATATATATATATATATATATATATATATATATATATATATATATATATATAGTGTCTTTTCAAAAATGTTTTGGTGGGGGTAAATTACATGGGCGCTGGTTGACTACATATACAAATTCCAAGCTGGAAATCTGAAATTTGCACCTCCTAAATGTGACCTTTTAGTCCCCAAACAAGCAGAAAAACCTATGCATTGGTGGTATCGCTGTACTTGGGAGATGTTGCTGAACGCATGGTCTGGTTCTACAATGGCTGCAGGAAACATGTTAACATACCATGGGTATGCCAACAAACCATATGAAACGTGTCAAAATTCCCCAAGTTAAATACCATAGGTGGGAGGGTGATTCAGGGGATTCATGACAATATCCGTTTTACAATGTCACTATTGCTAATTTTGAAAAGAAAAATGGTTTTTAAAATAGCATTGCACTACTTATACTTATTGCCTGTAACTTGAATAAAAAGCAAAAATATCTATGTAGCAGGTTTTTTTAAAATGAGGTTTTGTAGATGAGTAAGATTTCTCAAATACTTTTTTTAAAACAATTTTTCACCATATTTTATTTTTTACACACAATTATACAATCAAAATAATGGTATCAGCAGAAAACCCTTATTAAGCTGATAAAACAAATTTGTGGGGGGTACAGTAAATGAGTGAGAATAAAATGACAGCTAAACACAAACACTGCATAAATGTTAAAACAGCCAACGTTGCCAAGGGGCAGACCAGCTCAAAAGACCATGTCACTAAGGGCTTAAAATGTCTTTCTCTTATTTTATGCATCTGCTTGCAATTCTGCTAACATAATGTATAGATTTTTTTTTCTCTAGTCTCCTTTTATAAGCAATGTTTAAATTGTAAGTCCCTTTTAAGTTATTGGTAAAATTACATGTGCAATGACAAAGTTATGACAGCTAACCATTAACAAGCCAATGCTGGAGTGAGTGCAAATAATGTCTTCATTGAGCAAAAATGCAGTGTTGGTTACATATAACCAATTTAACAAGTGCAGATTGACCTTTTTTAATAAACACATGTTTTTGTTTAGTGTGCATAACATGCCCTAGGGGACGTATACGTTCATTTTATTTATTTTTATTTCATTATTTTATTTTCAGAAAATGTCTTTTTCTATTATTCAGTTTTTTGAATTTGTAGCAGTTTTCCACCGAATGTTTGGGTTATTTGCATGATTTACAAATACTTTTTTAGGGTTTAATAAAATAGTTCAATAACATTTGTGTAACATTCTCTCGTGTTGTAAACAAAGAACTAGAAATGCTATTATCAAAGAATACAGATAAAGTACTTTATTGCGCAATCTTTGCGACATGCAGACATGTTTTGGAACCTTAGGTCAGATTAGTCAAATCTTCCATCATCTGTCTCCACATTCTAAACATGTCTTCCCCTGCTAGTTACAGAGCAACAAGGGCTTGATAATGTACTTTTTTATTTTTTTTTTATTTTTTTATTAAAGCATTTCAAATTCAAAACTTACTTTTTTTTCCCTTTTTTTTTTTCTTGCAGAATGTATTATATCAAAGTGAAAAATATATCAAAACTTACATCTTGACCCAATCTTTCAATTCAGTTCCGTTTTTTTGCCCACAGTTAAGCCGTTGTAAGAAGTTGTAAAATTGATACCATTTGACTTTTGCGTAACATGGTACTGGGTTGGCTAATGCTCTCTAATTTGAGTGCGACTAGAACTTTGAAATTGGTCCTCTCCCAAATGTCTGCTAAAAAAAAAAAAAAATGATATGTTTATAATCTGCTTGACAAATATTTGTAATAAAAAAAAAAAAAAATAATTATATAAAATAATCCTATTAGGAGTCAGCAGTCTGTATTCCCGGAGCCCTGGCTCCTGGGATTTGTCCAGCCGTGTATATTTTAGTTAAGCAAAAGATAAATGTGTCAACTTTTTTGTTCAAACAAGTTTTTACACCCCCAAGTTCGAAACTTAAACAAAATTTGCTTACACTTGCACAAGTAAGTCATATCTGATATTTGATTTGAACTGGTACATATGTTTGACTATATAATTAAACCAACCTTAGTCTTGTGTACATTAATAGTTAACACCTGTTTCAACCAACGGCTATTTGTATTGGAGCAAACCTGATACTTTCATGAAAATGAATTATAGTGAAAGATGATATTGCAAGAAAATTATAATAAAATTATAATCATACTAGTAGAATTGTGATTATATAAATGAAGTGGGATAAGTCTTTTAAAGGACAACTGTAGCAAAAAAAAAAAGCCTAATGTTTACTTGAAAGAGTGTGTCAAGTGTATATTGTTTGCATACAAATAATGTAACTTATTGAGCCTTTTCTGCACTGTTTGGCTCTAACGGGGGCGGACATGTTGTTTTAGACTCTTGAGTCAGATTGGTCAGATCTTCCTTCATCTGAATGAAGAATTGTTCTTAGATTCTAAACATGTCTGCCCCCTATCGGAACTATACAGAGCAAAGAGGGCTCAATAAGGTACACTATTTATATTCTTTCTTTATAGATTTCTATTTCAAACTTCTACACTTGATGCAATCTCTCAATTAAACAGTACTTATGTTTTTGCTACAGTTGTCCTTTTTAAGAAGGGTTTGAGGGTAGGAATAATCTATTGGGTATTCAAATGTTTTGCCTTCACGTTTCTAACTTTAAAAAAAAAAAAATCAATTTCAAACCTTTTTAATTAACTTGTAGAATAAATGTTTGGTCTGTTGTGCATTTTTGTGGGGTTGTGTGTACTACTACATTAACTCAATGTAATAATTTACATACGTTACTAAGGGGGAGACCCTGCGCCAAGGGGGAAACCTTCTTCTCTTTTTTTTTTTTTTTTTTTAAATTTATTTTGTATAAAAAAAATAAAATACCATCTGGACAGTCAGTTCTCGCCTCCCAAAACAGTTTGACATTTGGTGTTATGTATAAGGTGTTGCTCCAAAATGCTGGTCTACCCCATGTATAAAATGATTTCCGCTGAATAAAGCTCCAGTCTCACCAAAATAAGTGATACAATTTGAGAATTTTGTCAAGACTATATGTATAAAAAAGGCGCAAATCTGCACCTAATTTAGATCACTTGATTGGCAGTTCTCCACCAGTGATAATCTGCCAATATCTGCACCGTACAAAGTCATAAAGGGAGACTAAAAGGTGGCAGTTTTGTGGTCTCCCAATTACAGATTTAGGGTATAAACTTCCATTCGTGTCCGCAGTGGAATACTGAAGGCTATTGATTTGGTGCTGTGAAATGGACCTTGCACTAAGCACTAAAACGCAGACATCCTGCCTGTAAATTCTTACATTCTTAGTTTTAAGTATTTTGCCAATCCCTTTTCCACCCCCCCCCCCCCCACTGCATTTTTCCAGTTTTTTTTGTGAATGTTGCTTTGACTTGTGCGAACAATAAAGGTATTTGGGAATCTGATGTCCAAACTAAGCAAATATTTTAAACCTCTATTAATCAGGACTGTGGAAGTAGAACAGCATCAGGATCTTGGTATAACATTTATCTTTTTTTTTTTTAAAGTGTATATGGAATACAAAGGATCAAACCTGACGCGTTTCATCGGTGTAGTCGGACTTAATCGTAGGTCTGCGATGTACAAACTAAGCCGGCTGGGTGCATGTCCTAGCAAAATAAAACGTATTTAAGGGCAGGAATTATTCTGCATGCATGAAAAAAATATTCCCATTTCATTGTGGATTAATTGATTTTTTTTTTTATTTTTATTTTAAACTTAATGTTTTATTAATAAATGTCTGTTTTCTTTTACAGCTGCGGCAGAAGGAAAAGGGAAGAGCGGGGAAGACTTCTTCCAAAAGGTAAGGGGGGCGTTGGTGTGGTTTATGGAGAAAATATTAAATCCTGAAGAACAGTTTATAGTCTGGAAGCTGTCTATGTACCGGTATTTAAATTTTCCTTCATTGTTTTAGGGAACTATATATATATATTTTTTTTTTGTTCCGATTTTACCTTTCTCTGTTCATTTTAAAAAGTGATTCGCTTGTATAGGGAACAGAGTCACTGGCGTGCTTCATAAAGGTGTATGAATGGAAGGTGTCTGCTTAAAGGGACTTCAAATTGCCCTTGAAAAATAATGTAACACAGACATTAGATGAAAAATACAAAGTGACATTGTGCTGTCAATGTATTTCTGTAAATGATCTGTTGCCGTAGAGTCATAAATGGTTCCTGTCACTCAGTCCTTGCAGTCTCCAGCCTATTCTGATAGGCTACAGATAACCGTGATCATGGTTAACGATGAGGGTAAAATATGACTGTTTTTTTATAAGAAGTGGTAATGCACTTAGACATACTGTCCCATTTAATGTACGTCCCTGTTTTATTTACTTTTAATTAAAAACTACTTTTCAAGATAATTTAAATTCTGTAAAATCACTGAAGGTATAGGGAATTTAATGACCCTGAATAAAAACGAATTTACATAAACCATGGATAATTAGCGTTACTTGGTAATAAGCGTTCTGTATTAGGCAATATATTTATAGCTAATTCAGATTCTACTTGTAAAGCGGCCGCCTAGTGGTGGTTAACTGTACTGCTGGTGCTATTTCAATTTTTTTTTACAATGTTATTTAATTGGTAATATAACCTCATATGTTCATCTTATACTCCTAACATGAGAGGGTATTGCCTGTTTGCCATGCTGTGGTAGACAGTAGAATTGTTCTTTTGAATACTGCAGGAATTCAGAGGATAGGCTTCTCACATTTAATGTGCAATTTGGTATAGGGTGGCCATACACCTGCAAAAAAAAAAAAATGATATATATATATATACACACACACACACACACACACACACACACACCCTTGCTATGTCTGCAGAGTCATGCTTTTGATTTGTTCTATTCTACATCTACCTAGTCTTCTATTTGCTTCTCACCAACCCCTTGTTCTGTAATAAAATAGCTTGCATGAGTTTAAGTATATTAAAGGACTGTATGACCTGTACATTGTTTTTACTGTGAAAGTAGAGCATAACAAAAATTGTAAATGATCTATAGTATTGGAAAAATTGCAGGCAAATACCTAAATTAGGAGAATTTTAAATGTGCCTGTGGAGTCTCCAGCTTATGACATCACCTGTGCCACGGTATGCAAATCACACATTTCCCATTGAAAAGCAGTTAATTTGCATACCGTGTCACAGGTGATGTTTCTCCTAATTTAGGCATTTGCTTGCAGTTTTGCTAATATACTGTACAGATAATTCTTCATGCACAGTGAAAACAATATTCAGATGAATAGTGACTTTTTAACATTTATTTAAGTAGCACGAACGGTTTACACAGCACTTGGCACAGAGAATAGTAGGGATCTACAGACTACCTCCTCCATCAGTCTGTCTCTGGTTGTCTAATGCAGATAGCCCTGCTCTCAAACTTGCAATCAAATCGAGGTTCTCATCATTACAATGGTAAACCAGTTGCCTTTACAGCTAAAATTTGGTGTGTGAACTACACACTGTGGCAGTGTAACACCCTTTGTACTTTCAGAGCAGTAAGGTTTTTGAGGGATGAACTTGTCGGTGGATGAATTTGTAGAAAACAAAGTAGTCTGTACTCAGGTTTCTGGATTCATTTAAAGTGCTTTTATCTGTGAAGGGCCATAAACTCGCGTAACAACAAAGTGGGGTGCAGGACACTTAACGTATATATATCATCATGCGTGACTGTCATAAGGTCACAAACGACGTGAAACGCATTGTCCAGCGTTGTGTCTGCTGTTATGTGAGATCAGACCTTCACCAAATAAAGCACTTTATTTGAATCCAGCAACTAGTGTCGACTTCCTTTTCTACTAGCCCCCACATAACTACATACAGTTAGTTACTATTCCCATACTAAACTAGGACTTGCAGTCAGCAGAAGTTCATGTGTAGTGTAGCTCTCTGATGCACAGCAAACATTCTTGGATATTACAAATAAGGTGGTAAAAATGGACATAAAGGCTTGGATCCAAAAGGGGTCACTTGGTAGTTATCCAGCAGTGGTGCCTAACCTTTGGCACTCCAGGTGCTATTACATTTCTCATAATGTTCATCCAACCAAATGGATGGCTGAGAATCTGGAGAAGTGCATTCCACATCAGCTGCAGTACCAATCCATAATGATATGATGGCCAATCTTTTGCACTACAGTCGAGTGCTCATTTTCTCATAATGCTTAACATGCCAGACAGAGCAGTTGGCGTGTTAACGAACAGTAGCTGTAATACATATTTCAAATAAATGACCTTGTGTCTGCAGCTTGCAAGTAGCATCTCTGCCCAGGCAGGCAAGCTATGCATTTTTAGTAGTAGTAGTAGTAGTAGTAGTAGCGACCATAGTGAAGGTGAGGAACAAACCACTGGACAGCAAAGAGGGGTGGGTGGGTATATATAATTTTTAAAAATAAGCTTTTTTTTTTTTTACTACAGTACCCTGTCCTTCAGGGGTTTTTCTGCTTTTGTCTAGTTAAATTACCCAGCCTTATTCTCCCTCCCTTGTGTCTGCCCCAGTGGGCCTTTTTGTATTTCAATGGAGAAAAAGGATTTTCAGTGGCTATACAGTTTTAAAACCAAGTATTGGTTGAGGATTCCTCCCCCCTTACTATTTACTACACTTCCCATAATGCTCAGCCAGCTTCATGGTATCAGTTTGGCTGACTGAGACTCCTGAGAATTGTTACCTGTTGCAATGAGTCCCAGCCAGCCAAAAGTCTTCCATAATGCTGGCTGAGCACCACAGGAATGGTAGTCCGCAGCTATAATACGCTAATGTGAGCTTCCGACCAGGACACTCCTAGTAATCTAATGAGTGAATGGCAGAGCTCCACAGGCATTAAACTTGCGGTAATGTGGCGAGGGTTACTGCCTTTTCTACAAAAGTATACCGACCATGGAATTTGTATGGACTTCACTTTGTTCTCCAGCCAAATTATTTTGCCTGCCTGTAAAAGTGGCTGGTATTTTTTTTTTTTGAAAGAATGGTGGCAACCCCTAACCATAAGAGCCTTGACCCCCATATTATTTTTTGATTTCTACTAGTGTTGAGCGAACCCAAACCGATTCGGCGATTACATTGTATGTAATGCTATGGGCTTTCTATAAACCGAAATAGTCCCCATTCATAACAATAGGGACTATATTTCGGTTTATAGAATAGCAATAGCATTATATGTATTCCATAAACCGAAAGACATTCGGTTTATAGACTTTCGGTTTATGCAATACATGTAATGCTATTGGCTTTCTATAAACCGAAATAGAGTCCCTATTCTTATGAATGGGGACTATTTCGGTTTATAGAAAGCCCATAGCATTACATGTATTACATCTGAGAGTCAAATAGAACCGTCAAATACTGTGCTTACAGCGCACTTTGAACAATTCACCGCCTCCTCAACCTATGGGTCACTTAGTATAAACTGAAAGAGAATACCCTGCACTCCAACCCTCTCTCAAATGGATAATTCTGTTGATCCTCCTGGCAGCCATGCTTTAGATTTATGTTCTTCCAAAACTAAAATCAAAGATTCCATCTAGTGCTATTTTATGGCTCAGCTGTATTTTTAATGTGTATGTATTTTATGTTATTTGAAGTTATTTCCCTATCCATATTTGTTTGCAGGGCACTTGTCCTACTCTTACCCACATTTTACTTCCTTTTGCAGCCCTCTAGCCCTTTACAGGACTTTTTTAGAGGCATTTTAGTGGCCAAAAGTTCGGGTCCCCATTGACTTCAATGTGGTTCGGGGTCAAGTTCGAGCCCGAACCGGGACTTTTTTACGAAGTTTGGCCGAACATCCAGGTGTCCGCTCAACTCTAATTTCTACACATCCTTCGTTAGTATAGTGCACGTCATTTCCTAAAATTCTTACAGCTGTTGTGAATTACACTGTGATCATTGAACTGAACACTTTTTTTTTTTTACAGGCATACAGTGCATGCTAACTAACTCTGCACCCTGGAGCCTGTGGTGTCTCAAAGTATTGTAGCTATAGTTTCTATAGTGACTAATGCTAAACAAAAGCCTTTTTCATTGTGGTGCCATATCTCCAACGCTTTGAAAAAAGACAGAGATTTGTTGCACATTTCTGTATTATTCTATGCTAATCTCTGTGCATTTTTGCTTGTGTAACACTTTTTTCTTTAACATGTATTTCCGTGTCAGCTATGGCAGGGGATGAAATGCACACGCTACTTTCTTACATTAACAAGTCTTAGGGTGTTATAGATTCTGCACTTCAGGTTTAAATTTGTATTTGGCTTTCAGATTAAACATTCTAGTTTAACTTCAATATAATTTACCACAATATAAAAATCAGTTTGTGACAAACTACAGTCAAATACATGTGTCATTTTAGTCTTTTCTCATCTGGATGTGTATATATAATTTTTTAACATTTTGATAAACCTGTCAAATAATGTGGAGACAGGTGTGTGGAAAGCCAGTGTTTTTTTAAAAGAGCCTCTGCCAACCTAAACATTGCCTATACTGTGAATGTAGAGAATAATATATAATAGGAAATGATCTATAAATTATTAATTTTTTTTTTTTTTTTTTACCAAATTGGCATGCAAAATAAGATATATGTATGTTTTTAAGTGGGTCTGTGTTGTCTCCTGTTTATGACCTCACCTTGGGGCTTGATATGCAAATTACAAGGGGGGGGGGTGGGGACATAAACGGGAGAAGTCACATACAATTCTGCCAACAAAATGGATAGATAATTTTATCATGGTTTAGTCTGTCCGCCATTGCTTGCACTGTGAATGTTGAGTTCCTTTGAAGGATTTATGCTAATTTTAGAGGGGCTATAACCTATAACCAAAAGAGAAAAGGCCACCCCTGCACAAAGTAGAAAATCCAAACCCACAAAATGTTTCTGGGGAACCAATGCATTAACTACACATATAAAATAAAATGAACTGTAATAGAGGAGAATTTCACAATACACATCCACTGAGACGGGAAATGCCGCTGTAGTCAGAGATAAGACGCTTGAAGGAAGTACTATCGGTATTCACGTGTGGAACTCTGCAACCGTCGACGTCTGAGGGGCTCCAACAGCTTATAGTATCCGAACAACCAGACGCATTTGGCCACACCTTCATTCAGTCTCTGTATTTGTTTTCCCACCCTACCAATCGTGTTTAGAAGCTCCATAAGAAAGCAATTTCACTTTATTCTGATAGTGTGGACTTGCAGGCTGCCATTGGCTGTGTGTGGGGATTGACCAATGGTGCGGCACTGGCCGGTCAAATGTCTGCCTCTGTTTTTGGTTTTGTAAAGTCCAAGGTTGAATGTCTCTTGAACGGCGCCCAATAGGAGTGTGGTTTATAAAAGGCTGTTTTGATCGGGCAGAGAAGGCCTGGACTTCTTTTTTGGGTTAATTCTTCTTTAGGTTCCATGGGGTAGGTAAACCTACCAAGGCCAGTTACAGTGTTTGCCACATCCCTGAACTGTTGGGTGGAGCGACTGCGCCAAGATATCAGTTACGTGAGGACTTAACAGGAGTGTTTATACATCTATATATAGTCCTGTGCGCATAGTGGCCCTAAGATCTCCACCTTCCTCTTCCCTGTGGACAATAAAACAAAAAAAAGTGCATGGGAGCAGGACTCCACAAGGGATAGTCCCTTCTCTAAAAGTAGTCTAAACCATGGAGTGGTCTAAAAATCGCACCCCTTGGCCCTCCCTGTCTGGTGGTGAAATTTTGGACTCTGAGACCTAGCAAGCTTACTACCAAATCTGGCCAATCTGTGTCAAAGAAACAGCTACGTAGAAGTCAGATTTAGAATCCTTGACAGGTGATCATTCACGCCCTTCAATATGAGGTCAAGAGTCTTGGGAGTGGACATGTAATTAAAGGAAAAAACACATTACAACCCAAAACCTCAAAACGTGCCTAAATACTA
>CM069867.1:64473944-64663944 GCA_036172795.1 Pelodytes ibericus
CACCCTTACACACACACACACACACACACACCCTTACACACACACACACACACACACACACACCCTTACACACACACACACACACACACACACACCCTTACACACACACACACACCCTTACACACACACACACACACACACACACACCCTTACACACACCCTTACACACACACACACACACACACACACACACACACACACACCCTTACTCACACACACACACACACACACACACCCTTACACACACACACACACACACACACACACACACACACACACACCCTTACACACACACACACACACCCTTACACACACACACACACACACACACACACACACACACACACACACCCTTACACACACACACACACACTTACACACACACACACACTTACACACACACACACACTTACACACACACACACACTTATACACACACACACACACTTACACACACACACACACACACACACACACTTTCTCTCTGTTGGCAGTATTGCAATTCTGAAAATTGCTGAAAGTAAGGGTCACTGGAATGCGGTGTATGTACTGTGAAAGTAAAGAATAAAAAATAATCGACAATTATCTATACATTGTTAATTTTATGCATTTGCTTGCAATTCTGGTCTGAGAACAACCTGGTTCAAATGTCTGTTGTGTTTCCGGTTTGACATCACCTGTCTTTTATATATGAACTACGCAACATAAATGTGTAATTTGCATATTAAGCAACAAGGTGATGTCCAAACCTGATGCCCCACACACTTTAAAACTATTTTTATTTAGTGGCAGTTACTGATTGACACTAGAGCTACAGGCACAGCGGCGGTGAATTAATGATTGCCACTAGAGCTATAGGCACACTGGCGGTGAATGAATGATTGCCACTAGAGCTACAGGCACAGCAGCTTGGGAATGATTGCCACTAGAGCTGCAGGTAAAATGTGTATTTTTTTTTTTTTGCAACCCCAAAGGAGCCCATACGTACTTGACTAGTGTGTATGGAGCTGACCTCAGACTCCACTATTTAGCACTACTTTTATATGTTTACATTACCCCCACATCTGTATAGATTTCTAACCTAAAGCTCTACTAGGAGCTCTTTTTTGCACAATTAAGTTTGCTGCTCCTTGCGGTTATTGTATGATATGATATTCCCAAAAAGAAACTCCTTCCTAGCGCACAATGGGAATTTTATTTTAGTTTTTTAACCTTTAGAGTCTAGTCCGGAAATAAAGTAAGCCTAACATTGCGAAGCTGCCTGGCCTGGCCTGGCTTGCCCTGGCTCTCTAGAGCTTCAAAGACTCCGATCTGTGTCACAGAAGGATGCCTCTCCAATCTGTTTCCACCCAGTCTCCAGGAGTTTCTAATCTAATTTTCATTTTCATTAGCAGCTATATTAGTTACTATACGAACACACTTGCCATTCTATGAGTAACGTTTGGCGTGGACAAAAAGTCCTGTTGAAAAGAAAAACCAGAATTAGGTGGGATTCTAATTATCATGGTCTTTTTTGCCTCAATGTCATGGATGACGAGGAAAGGACTTTGGACATGTCCTGCACTAAACACCATTTTTTATTTCTTTGTAATTTTTTAACATTTTAATATCCTATATAAATAAATCTCTCCCTGTTCAGATCTTGCCTTTAATATTGCAGGAGATGTTTTTTTTTTTTTTTTTTTTACTGTTGGAAGTCTAATTGTGGCAGACAATCAATCTGTTTTGGCATAATCAGTGTTTGGGTACCTTTCCTACAGTGAAATGCATACAGGGCACTTCAGCTGAAAGAATCTTGGGTGTATCCACGGTGAATCTGACTGCCTATGGCACTAAAAAAGAGAATTGCTGTTTCAATTATTTTTTAGTGGCATCTCCGGTGTTTTCCTTTCTTCTTTTTTTTTTTTTTTATACATTTTTTTATACCTTTTTATTTTTTTTTTTACAATTTTTTTTTTTGTTTGTGAAGTTTGAATCTGTTGGGACTACGGGTGACTGACACAACACTGATCTGAACTAATGCTGAGCCCTTTTGTCAGTCTAGTAAATTAACCAGAGTGGGCCCACGTGACTATAACATGTGTGAAAGATGACCTTCACATCCAAAAAACTGGGGAATAGGACTTTTTTTTTTTTTAATTCCACTTCTCATACAGCTGTTGAAACAGTATTCAGAGTTCTCTTCTGGCGCTGCGTTCACTGGTAACATGACCAAATGTAAAAGGTACGCTTTCACCTTCGTTTCCTTTGCCAGATAAAATACAGCATGAAGGCAAACGTACACCAGATCGTTTCCTTGGCACTGTCAGGACGTTTTAAAGAGACTTTGAACTAAATTGGTATGTTAATTCTCCCGTGATGGCCAGGGCATGCAGTATATATCTGTTCATTTTATTTGGATCCAGGGGACTGTTTCCTAGGATGGAAGTCTCAATGTGAGGAACATGGATATTATGCTTTACACAAAGAATGTGCTGACTAGGTGAGAAGGAATGGTGTTATGGCAGATTGCTTCAGTTGGATGACCGTAACTACTTGTGCTTTTCTGTGTTTTGGAAGGAACAAGATATAAACGAACAAAAGCGCTACATATAAGCTGCCTCATCTCTCTTGCATTTTGTAGCTCTGCCCCATCTTGGGCCTAAATAAAAAATTCATGTAATTTAGCCTTTTTTTTTTTTTTTTAATATATTAACAATTTTTTTTACTTTTTTTTTTTTTTAGCTAGGAGTGCTAGTTTATTTACGCTTAACACAAAAAAAAATACGTTTTACTTTGGAGTCTGGCTTAACGATGACATGAAAAAAGACAAACGTTTGAAAGAAACTAAACAACTTTATATTTTGTTTTAATACCAGAAAATTACAAAACAGCAGGTGTGTGTTATTTGGAAATGCAGTGTATAATTCTGACCTTTTTAATGATCCATCTCTCCAGTTGCCTAGAGTGTCAAGTGCTACTTGAGTCCATGCTCCCAAGAGTTACAGCCTAGACTGTCCCCCGAGGTTAAGAAAAGAGACTAATGTTGCCCTTTTTATAGCTGGGTTTCAATCCTTTTGTGTGGCTTGGCACTACCCATATCAAGGAATAGTTCACATATTACAGACATCAGCATTAAAAACAGATTTTTATTTTTTTTGCCCCCCCAGGGAAAATAACCCTTGAAACCAAGGAATGTTTGTGTATCGTTCCACTTTTAGAACTTTACACCAGGAGCTAGTCCAGCAGCTCAATTTAAAAAAATCTCTCTGGGATAGTCGGTCATAAGGTGGGGTTTTATGAATGCCATCTGAGCTTGGTATAAAATGCAATATGCCAGTTTCTTTGAACACAAACTTAATGGACTTGAGGAAAAATGCCAACTGGATGTTGCCACTCCTTTTTTTTTTTTTCCTTTTTTTTTTTTCTCGTTTTCTTTTATCCACGTTTCTGCTGAAAGGGCAGGCTGCCTACTTGCACACGTAAGGATTGATTGATTTAACCCAGATTTATTTGACTTTTTAAAAAATCTTTGAACAAATTGATGGATGATATTGGAATATTAAGTGGTCTTCTCGGCTATAGTAATCAAATAACTCAAGGGTCCCTAAAGACCATATTCACTCGGGTCTGGTTTGCTGTTCTAAAGCGTATGCTCGGAGTTTTACCCATGTACACAATATCTGGGCTGTTCATGCATATAACATACATAAGTTTGCAAAGTTTATTAATTACATTTAAAACTGAATTTAAAGGGCTACTAAGTCATGAAAATGACCTTTTAAGTCGTATAAAAGATCAGGAATGATAAAAAAAAAAAATGCATGGTTTAAAATTGTGAATTTTTGTTCTACAAATATTTTTTATTGATTTTGCCAATCAGGTTAGTGTCTTCTACTGATCCTCACACGTGGGGCCCAGCAGTTTGTACAATTGTGTTAAAAAAAACTCTGGGCTACTTCAAGTGACAGCCATCCAAATGTTATTATCCCTGCTTGTTAATTTATTGCATTAAACACCACTTGATAGTGTAACAATATATTTTTTTTTTTTTTTTTAAACCATCGTGTTGCAAAAAATATTGGCTGCAAGGTTTTATTAGGAGGCGATCTGTGTATTAGTTATTAATGGTGAATGTGAATTTCCTTTTTTTTTTTTGTTATACTAAATAAACATGTGAAATTCCTCTAGAGATAACTGTCAGACACTATACAAAGTGAGGCGTATTAAATCAGAAACACATTGGTATGCTGGCAGGTTCTTGGACCTGTGAGTCCCCCTGTTCCTTGTTGCTTAGACTCCTGTATCAAGCACTTTTTATTTTATCCCCCCCCCCCACCCCCTTGAAAGGTGTGTTTTTTTTTTTTTTTTTACTAGATGTAACTGGTCTGACATCTGGAAACGAACACAAGTGCTGCGTGGGAGGAGAAATACTCAAGGCTTGGAAAGTCTCAAATGGCTTATAGACAGATCTACTTTCCTGTTTCTAGTAGTCCAGAGTCTGGCAGGATCTGAATCCAATGAATGAGACCAGCTTGACTGGCGTATATCTGTGTGGCCAATAATCACTTGAATAGGCATAATCAGCGGTGTACTAAGGTTTAGTGCTGCCCTATGCCTGATTAATTTCGTGCACCCTTTCCTCTTCAGACTGCACACCTGGATCACATAACCATTCCATTATGCCTCATTGCCCCCACAGTTCTGTCCCTATAGCTAGATGTTTGTACCAGCAGCGCCAACAGTGAGTGAGGATGTACTACCAAACAATGGTAGCGCTGTCTTCTTGCTGCCTCTCCCTTCTACCATCCTAGGCCTAGTAGAATATCCCAACTAGTACCCTTGGCAAATCAGGATGTGTGAGGCGGAGAAGGGGAGGTAGAGTGTCGACTCTACCGTTCATGTGTAGTAGGTGGAGTCGCTCCCTGGCGCTACTCCGGACACTTCCATTTTTTGCCAGGGACTTCTGTCTTAAATTCCGCTGAGCTTTTACCTCTGTCCCAAAAGCAGGAAAGTAGTCTGGGCAGCAACCCTATGCAAAAAAAATTGGGGTGCAAAGCCGTACGACTAGAGTCATGGCAGGAATATCTGTTTCCATGGCAATTTTACTCTAGTGTTTTAGAACTGATTTTATTTCCGCTGATAACCTGGTACGCAGTCTGACATTACTTGGCAATACCAAATTCTCCAAGAGCATGCAAACCTGGTTATTAATAGCTTTTATTTTCAAAATGTATGAGGGATTTTTTTTTTTTTTATCAACACATGTTTCTATTTGAGTCAAAGATGTCATTTCAGCAAATGTGAGCGATAAGGATGAGTCATGTTGGCACATACTGATGGAAGGAAGTTACAGCTCAGCTATGCTTACTGGCTGTAGTAGGTTAAGGGTCCCGTGCTCGCTGTGGTAATACAGGAATCAAGTAGAGTTACAAAGATACCGTTTATTAGTCATCTGAGCGATTTCCAAGCTTTCAAGAACCAGCGGAAGGGACCTAGTAACTCGCGATCAAACTCATGATCAATAAAATGTATCATTTTTAACTCGTTTGGCGGTAAAACGGTGATGCAAAATGCGCTGGTTTAGTGGTCCATGACACCTCCTTGGATTGTTGGGTTATAAGCGGTCTCCTCAGGCAGTGAAACCTGTGATTGTAGCCAGAGTTACACATTTTTCTGTATTGGTTTGATGTTCGCGATGGTTGACTCTAGAGAAGCACAAGAGCATGGTGAGTCATGTTTTCCGGTTATGCTATTGTTACCAAGGTGCAGTCGGGTGATGGGCATAGTAACCAAGGGTTTCATTGCTATGATCAAGATGGTACAGGATTGTCTCATCAGCATCTGATGATGCTGCTAATTTATACTGGGCAATCATAATCATCATCCTCCCTCCCTCATCACCATAACCTTTTAACTACCTGTGCCAGTGGAGGGATGTTGGCATGGGAATTGCTACAAAAGCCGTGGTTCGTTGGAAGAAAGCACGCTGTATTTCAAATTTAGCGTGCGTGTATTGCAGCTGTAGGTTACGGTGTTCAGTTCTAGTCTCGCACTCCTGCCAGTACTTCATTCTCATCAGTCCGCGCTCCACAACAACCCCACCTAGTGACCATCACTCTCTCCCTGCCTTTCCATCATATGGTCATGTAAATCCTGAACTATGGTATATTCCTAATACTAAAGAACACTTGTAATAATACCTGCTGTTAGCGCTATATACAGATATCTGTGGGCACTTGCATGACACAAGATCATACTGAACTCATTGCACGCTAATCCTGCGACTGAACCTATGAGGGGTTTACATTCCCATCACTGTACAACGCAAGTACATAGCTGTCATACAACTGAACGCCCGACATGAATGATGTCGTGGGCAATGGACAGCCTGCATGACTGGGGTTCTTGGAGGGCCCTGAGGGCCAAACACCTCCCTGTGGACTATGGGACCCTCTGTGAGTCAAGAATCGCCCCTCCTGAAGATGCCTAGGGCATGCATGGAAGCCTGCATGCCCTAGGCTCCACTGGCACTGGAAGGGGTTATAGCATTCTCAAAGTGCAAATCACCGCCCCACTTGTTCCTTGTTACCTGTCCCCTGGATTTATTATTGACTAGCTCTATGGGGCCCCATGTTGTCTCCTTTTCCCAAAGCCCCAAGAGCCTGTCACTAGCCAGGGCCTTTGCCCTGTACAGAGGCACCCATTCATTGCAGCAAGACTTTCTGCCCAGGCAGAGCTTTCCAAGTAGTGTTTGCAATGTTATTATGGTATTGGTTAGATAAGTACACATTTCAACACTAGAGTTGGTAGTTTGTATCTGAAGGTGCCATGGTTAATTAGATTGTCTTACTGTATTTAAAGTACCTGTTTAAATAAGGGCTTCTATTGTTTGATGCTTACCCTATTATAATTAGTTTATCCTGTGCCTCTCCCCAGTCATGTTTGTGTGTTTATAAGTCTGTACTTTTTGACAAATAAAGGATGTTCATTCTTGCTGTACCTAACTGCTAGTGGTCCTGTCTGCTATTTAGGTACAAAGAGCAAGGTTCCAAAAATACTTGCCAGGGGGATGCTGAGCTGTAATTGGGGCTACGGACGTGATATCCTACAGAGGTGCTATAGGCCATAGGCAGCCGTCCAGTAACAATTTGGATTGGGCTTTAATAAGGAAATGGGAATTGCATGTAATGGTAAATGGAATTCACGCGTTCTGGCCAAAGTAGCGGAGTTGTAATCATTCTGAAGAGCTGCTGATATGAAGAAAAGTCATGGCCATAATAGTCTACTTGAATCGCCTTTCACAATTCCATGCAGTTCCCTCTGTCATGAGTGAAGCCCTATCTGTTGCACATGTTTCTACTACAGGTGACTTGCACATGGATGTTACTGTAGATTGGTGATTAGGTAGCGGACACCAATGCCAGTAGAACGGTCTGACCTGGTGAAGTCCGAGGAGTAGCTTCTCCTTTTTCCTGTGTAGGCCATGGGGCCTAGCCATCTTATGCTGCAGAGGGTTGACGGGGGGCTTTGGTAGCTCGATATTCGTGTACCGATGTAATCCGAATCTGTCTACGATTGTCACCATTTTGGTGCCAAAAATCTGAGTTAACACTTAACTTAATGTTCTATAAAGAGCCTTATAGATTGTCCTACTTTTATGGGTAGTCGGGCTGTGCTTTTGCACACGTCCTTCTCGCTTAATTCATGTTCTTTAAACATAATCGGAATGTGACTGTTTTGAGAAATGGGATGCTGAAATAATGTACGTTTTTTTCTTTTTCTTTCCATAGCTGCATCTTTGTTGTGCAATATTCTTTGGCTTACAAAGTGCAGCCTTCCTGGTTTTTTATCTTGCAAAGATAATTTTTAGTTTCTTAGCGAAAGTCTTATTCTTTATCAAACTATGGTGCCTGGTATGCGTTTTTCAAAATATGCAGAATGGCTTGGCACATCTTAAACTAATTAACAGTTGGTGAGATGTCTTAATATGCTATCAGTGGACATTACTGAGTCCGTTACGGACTATGGATAGCGTGAAAGACTATCGTCTGACAACGCTTTAAAAAAAATCTCTCCATGCTCACCTTCCAGGAGAAATCTTATCTCATTAATGGTACTGTAGAGTAAACTGAGCAGGTCTCCCAATCAACCCGGGGGAAAGGGTAGAGGCAAGCTTAGTCTGAATAGCTGTGCATACCACCCAACTCCCAGCAAGCAACATCCAACGCAGATGATCTTCATGGCATTCAACTTTGCTAATTGCGATAAAACCCTCCATGCAACCTTCCAACTTTATTCCTGAAAAAGTAAACCCAAAATGCAATTCTAAAATGTTCTGGTCGCTTTTATGAAATTTTAATATTTTCACCTTCATCTCGTTTTCATTCAAACGACCAACTTTTCACTATGATGCATTGTAATTGGTAGTTTTGGTTTATTATTAAAAAACCCAGAACCTCTAATTCCTTGTCGCTTTTCCAGTACAAAAGCTTTAAATATATGGATTATCTGAATTGAATGGTTAAATCAAGCTAGAATTATGTATCAAGCTAGAAATAATATATATATATATATATTTTTTTTTTTTATTTTTTTTTTTTTTAAACCGTGTCCATATTAACCCTATTGTTGGTAAACTTCCACCCCTTCCACACTAACGTACAAGGGAAAAATGTAGTGCCCCTAGTATGAGGATTAACTTGCATGTACTTTTAATGGTACACACCAGTTTATCCTCTGACCAGTAGCTGCCATGCATCATGGGAAGCAGGCAGCTCAGTCTGGTCGGCGACCAGTGTGGAGAGAACCCTAGTTTTCATAGTGAACTGACAGAGGGGACATCACTTAGGATAATGAGGCTGCACAGGCAGAGAGAGACACCGATCAGATGTGCCAGCCTCCAGACTGGCTCTGCCTCACCTCTGAGGCAGAGCGAATGCTAAACTTGCCAAGTAAATGTTGGGTTTACTTTGGAGAAATTGACACTATTTTAAAAAATAAATAAATAAAAAATAATTAAAAAGCTTTTAGTTCTTTAAAATGAATGATGGTACAATGATACTCCTGAAAAGTGCATTGTCTTGCGGTGGAACGTTTCTGATCAATTCACATGTCTAATGGATGTTGTTTTCCGGTTTCCTTGCAGATAATGGAAGAAACAAACACACAGATTGCTTGGCCGTCCAAACTGAAGATAGGAGCAAAGTCAAAGAAAGGTATGTTATTTCTTTGTAACATCCATGCATGTAATCCTCATCCCGTCACACACCACCGGTCATTGGAAGCGCATCCATTTTATTTTACTTCGCTAGAATTCCATGATTGGAGAGTCATGCGTCCAATTACATATTCGTGTTGGGTTTAAAATCAATGTTTTACCATCAATTTAAAAGGTACATCTTTGCCTTTGTGAACAACATCTTGATACACCGAGGCGCTAGCCTGGCAACTTATTTTCCTGAATTATTCTTTACCATAATTGTTCAAACAGACCAGGCTGACTCACTCGATCCTCTGTCTACTGCAAACTGGAGGTGTGGCAGAATCCAAGGGTCTACTCAATGACCTCCGTTAATTTCTCAGGCTACTGAATGAAAATAGACTGCAATAGAAAGGGCCTGCGTCACCTGAACATCGGTTTTTACTGTGCATGTAGAGCATCTATACATTGTGTTAGCAAAACTGCCAGCAAATGCATGAATTAGGTGAAAAATGTGTTTTAAATGTATCTGGGGAGTCTCCTGCTTATGACATCACCTGGGGCACGGTATGCAAATTACACATTTCCCTGTGGCATGCAGTTCATTTGCATACCATCCCCCCGGGTTGATGTCATATATACGTGTGTGTGTGTGTGTATATGTATGTATGTATGTATGTATATGTATGTATATATGTGTGTGTGTGTGTGTGTGTATTAATATTTTATGCTCTACATTCACAGCAAAAACAATGTTCGGGTAATACGGTCCCTTTAAGCACCATTGCTTAATTGCCCCACCTCACAGTGGCAGCTACTCAACAAATTGACACACTGGTAGTATTACTTCTAGATTCCTCATGTCGTTGGGTTATATTGTATTGTTGCAGATTTTGTTAGTGCTGTGATTTGGGACGTGGCTAGGATGATTTAGCGACTGACGCACTTGTATATTATTGGGCGTATTTTTAAAAGTCAAAGGTTTTTAAACAAACATGGCTGCAGCCATGAATATCAGTTATGTCTTTTATTTTTTTATTTTTTTTTTAGAATTTGAAAAATATACTGAAAAACAGTGTCTACAGTCAACTTTTTTGTTAACATTTTAGGAGATGTAGACTGCTTACTCGTTAAAAGGCTAAATCCAGGGAGTTTGAGAAAAATAACACAGCTGATAAAAGTAGAGAGAATAATGGACTTCATCTTGCCTATCTGTGTTTATGTAGCATTTTCACTTTTATTAGACTTTTCAAGGTATTTTTTTTTTTTCTTCTCTAGCATGTGTCCTGTTAGATCACAGCTGGCTGTAACATGAGCCCATTGTAATAGGTGTCATTAGAGTGCTGCGTTTCAATTATTTTGACCAAATGATTTTCAGTTGTCTGCCCTGTAAACCTCCCATTTTTTCAGCAGTGTTCTTTCCATTCACATAAAAAAAAAAAAATCCAATCTGCTTTTTATCGGTTAGGCCACACTACTTAAAGGGACTGTCTGGTGCCCAAAATGCATCTTTCAAATATTAATGCATATTAATTTGCTTTCAAAGTACTTTAAAATGCATGTTTTTACATTTTTCATTGCTTTAAAATGTAAATTACTTAAATAGATGAAATTGTGAAAATTTGCAAGAAACCAGGACTGCCCACATTAGCTGATTAAAAGTAAATTTCCTTTTTATTTTTTGCTGCAGGTACCAATGAGAATAATTGAATTCAAATGAATGACATTTCCTGTCTCTAGTGATGTTATCAGACAATGTGTTGCACTGTTAAGAGATCCTCCTAATGAACCAAAACTTTATATCCTCACTGTCTATATAATCATTGCTGCCGCTAGGGTTGCCGCCTTTTCTTCAGAAAAATACTGGCCATGGACTTAACATTGACCTCAAGCCAATTTTTTACCGGCCAGGTGGCAACCCTAGCGGCCTCACCTGCAGTAAACATGCAGTGTGATCACTGGGGAAGAGCTTGTCAGATTTTCCCCAAGAGTCTAAAATTGCCAACTCCTTTCATTGAGCTACATGGTGTGTAGAGGGCTCAATAAGGTTCTTTTTTGCCTTCTAGCAACTTACAAAAACAAACACTTCAATGGATACCCCCTGTAGGTTTTTACCGATGCTCATATGTCCTTTATAATGCCCCAAACACGAACTATAAAACAAATCCTCAAATATGATGGGGCAAAAAATACACTTTTTTACATGAAAAATCTATCGCACATCTACAAATGCAAATAGGACAAATATTAGAATCTATAAAGCAGAGATTTTTTCATGAGTTTGGAAATAGCCCATGTTTTCTGCATGTTATAATGTTCGGCAATAACTTAAAGTAGTGTATTGCTTTCTACTAACATTTTCTCCTACAGTGACCTTTTGACCCGCAACCCCATTGTTACACCAACTCTAGATTCAAAGAGCGACGGCAGTGATCCTGATCACTTCCAAAGCTCTTTCCCAGTAGAGGGCAGCATCCTACTGAAACTGCATTCTGCCTCTAAATATAGCCCTTGTGGTTGCTCCGTGGAGCCAATTGCACTGCGCCCTTGGTGCAAATTTAGGTGTTGCTAGATCAGGGCTCGACAAACCCCGGGCGCCAGGTCGCCATGGCGACCAGGAAATCAGACCTGGCGCCCGGGTGCTGTTTGTCACAGGGAGCCCTTGCCGACTGCCATCTGTTACACGCAGCGCGAGGGGAGAAAGTCTGTGCGGATCACACAGACTGTAAGCTCCGCCCCCTCGCGCAACACGTTTTAGTGCCGAGTATCACGTGACAACTCGGCACTTAGCAGAAACCGAAAGAGGATCGGGCTCCAGCATTAATGTCCCCCTCCCCTGCACTGTGGTAAGCAGCAGGGAGGGAGGACACCGTAAGAGATACCATGTTTGTGTTTTTTTTAAAGAACAAAAATGTGTGAATGTAACTGGCTGTGTATGTGGTCTGTGTGTATGTATGAGTGAATGTAACTGGCTGTCTATGTGGTCTGTGTGTATGTATGAGTGAAGGTAACTGGCTGTGTATGTGGTCTGTGTGTATGTATGAGTGAATGTAACTGGCTGTGTATGTGGTCTGTGTGTATGTATGTGTGAATGTAACTGGCTGTGTATGTGGTATGAGTGAATGTAACTGGCTGTGTATGTGGTCTGTGTGTATGTATGTGTGAATGTAACTGGCTGTGTATGTGGTCTGTGTGTATGTATGTGTGAATGTAACTGGCTGTGTATGTGGTATGAGTGAATGTAACTGGCTGTGTATGTGGTCTGTGTGTATGTATGTGTGAATGTAACTGGCTGTGTATGTGGTCTGTGTGTATGTATGTGTGAATGTAACTGGCTGTCTATGTGGTCTGTGTGTATGTATGAGTGAATGTAACTGGCTGTCTATGTGGTCTGTGTGTATGTATGAGTGAATGTAACTGGCTGTCTATGTGGTCTGTGTGTATGTATGTGTGAATGTAACTGGCTGTCTATGTGGTCTGTGTGTATGTATGAGTGAATGTAACTGGCTGTCTATGTGGTCTGTGTGTATGTATGTGTGAATGTAACTGGCTGTGTATGTGGTCTGTGTGTATGTATGTGTGAATGTAACTGGCTGTCTATGTGGTCTGTGTGTATGTATGAGTGAATGTAACTGGCTGTCTATGTGGTCTGTGTGTATGTATGAGTGAATGTAACTGGCTGTCTATGTGGTCTGTGTGTATGTATGTGTGAATGTAACTGGCTGTCTATGTGGTCTGTGTGTATGTATGTGTGAATGTAACTGGCTGTCTATGTGGTCTGTGTGTATGTATGAGTGAATGTAACTGGCTGTGTATGTGGTCTGTGTGTATGTATGAGTGAATGTAACTGGCTGTCTATGGGGTCTGTGTGTATGTATGAGTGAATGTAACTGGCTGTGTATGTGGTGTGTGTGTCCGTGTGTGAATGTAACTGGCTGTGTATGTGGTGTGTGTGTGTGTGTGTGTGTGTGTGTGAATGTAACTGGCTGTGTATGTGGTGTGTGTGTGTGTGTGAATGTAACTGGCCGTGTATGTGTGAATGTAACTGGCTGTCTATGTGGTCTGTGTGTATGTATGTGTGAATGTAACTGGCTGTCTATGTGGTCTGTGTGTATGTATGTGTGAATGTAACTGGCTGTATATGTGGCATGTGTGAATGTAACTGGCTGTGTTTGTGGCGTATGTGTGAATGTAACTTTCTGTGTATGCGAGGTTGGTGTATGTGACTGTCTCCGTGCGTTTGTGATGTGCCGTTGTCTGGCTCCTAAATTTCTTAGCTGGCTCCTAAAACTAAATTAAATTTGTCAAGCCCTGTGCTAGATGCATCAATATCAACATTGCAGCAATAACCGCTGAGCATAAGTAGATGTTTGTCCGTTGTCGCAAAGGGGTTAATATAGTGGATACAGCAACATTCTTACACAGCTTTCCTCCCCCTAGAGAACACAAGTCTAGCTACATAAGTTCTAAAATGGTTTATTTATTGGTAGTTGCGTAAAATATTCTGGAAGTGAATAATGAAAATATTTTCAAAATGGCATAATGTATAACGCTGCCTTTTAATGAACTGATATGTCTTCTTTACCAGAGGGAAGAATGAGTGTGCCCACCAATATGTGGGGTCAGTTCACGGACGCACACGAATTCTTATTTATTGCCCTCTTTTACCCTTTGAGTGCTGGTGAGTGGGTAAGGAAGAAATGAAATGCATTAATTCACATCCGGTACAGAAACTGGGTTTTAGGAGTTAAAACCTAAATAAAAAAATAATTTATTACCATTTTTAGGACTTAAAAGTTTCTTACACCTTTAAAATGTGTCTCTGGATGATCACACATCATGAGCTGAAGAACAGTTTACATAATAACTTTTTAGGATAGTAATGTTCCCTGCCAACTGCACAAAACTATTTCTTGTGCGGACACCTCATAACTTGTACACAGATTCCCCAGCGTCTTAGATCAGTTAAAGTTGAGGAACAAAACCTACGTTCGGCTAAGAGTGATGTCGCCACTGATATTTATTCTGGGAAGAAGATTTTTGTTTTTAAGAAATTCATTCAGGGGAGAGCGTTAATCTCGCCAGCTAGAAAATAGAGGGAAGGGGTTAAAACATTCACCCGTTGACCCTCATCCATTTCCTTCAGGCTGCAGACCCCCCCCCCCCTTTTTTTTTTATTTTATTTTTTTTAAATGATATAAAATTCCATTGTTTTGAGGTTCTATATGTGTGGATCTCGGTTGTAATGGACATTACCAAAGTGGATGAATTTATATTTGAATTGAAGACCAATGTGCGAGTATCCTTTTTGTTTTGTAATCCTATTGTCAACAATGTGTCTAGTTCAAAGAGGTATCTGTATAATTTGGTCCCAGAGCCGCTTGGTTGGCACTGGTTATATACGAATGTTCCGAAAACATTGGCGGTTATTTATAAACCAGTATTTGGTGCAAGCTGCATGTGCGCTAATGTATAAAGCAGCTTCCCGGCACATTCCTGCCACTTCTGTACTTCCGTGTTGCACTATCATGGAAGTTGCAGTCTACAATAGTGTTTTGTTGTACAGTCCCTCTCTCCCCCAGTTATTATTTTCCTAGGTTCCCTAATGATCCAGTGGCCATGAAGAATCCTGCTGACATTAATAGTGCTGTCGCTGCCTGTGCGCGGTCTATGGTGTTCTGAGCTCTGTAGGATGATGTCCTCTCCCAGAGGTCTAACTCCAGAGGCATCGTAGGGGAAGAGCACGGCACTGGCAGAGGGGAGTATCTGGAGGGACACCTTGCTGTAGTGCAGAACGTGTTTAGGTTGGTTAAGGAAGATCTCTCTCCCTAACCAGTCTTGCCTGTTGGTGAAAGTACTGGGGAAGGTGAGAGGGGCGGGGATGGTGGTATGTGTCTTCCCCCCCCCCCCCTTACACAGCTTTCCTCCCCCTAGAGAACACAAGTCTAGCTATACAAGTTCTAAAATGGTTTATTTATTGGTAGTTACCTAAAATATTCTGGAAGTGAATAATGACAATATTTTCAAAAGGGAATAATGTATAAAGCGGTCTTTTAATGAACTGATATTTCTACTTTACCAGAGGGAAGGATGCGTGTGCTCACCAATATGTGGGGTCAGTCCACGGACGCACACTTATTCTTGGACAGAACGGACTATTCTAATTTTTAAACATTTTAGATTACAGTGCTGTAAATCCGTTATGGGAAAGCTATAGAGCCTATAAAGGAAGGAGTCTGTGCCGAGAGTCTGTGATTTAGCTATATGAGAGTCTCTCATTTAGCTATACATTGTGCAGGGTGTGTTTGGTTAGCTAAATTAATAAGAAATGATCAGCTCACCTTTTTTTTTTATTTTTTTTTTAAAGTGAATATCCCCCGTAGCTGGATATTCACTGCCTGGATGGGTATCGCAGCACCTAGAGGGGCATGCTTTCAATGATGCTGCAGACTACCAAGTGGCCAGCTTTGTAATCTGGGAAGAACTAACCCTTGGCTTCCAGAGGTTGCCAGATGTACATACACAAAAATTCTGTTTAAACCCAAAATGAACCCATAACCATATGAGCTCCATTTATTCAGTATGAAAAGTTTATTTTTTAATGCAGACATCACAAAAATGAGGTGTTTGTTCTCATAAATACCGTAGCTTGATCTGTCAAATTCTATCCTTTTTTCCATAACTTAATAATTTTTTTTTAAATAAAATACTAGTTCTATAAACAGTTACCCTACTTAACAAGAAGCCTATTGAACAGGCTAGATTCAGTTGCATGATTTGTCAATGAAGCCCTCTGTAAAAATAATAAAATTATAGTAGTCATCACACAGTAATTTCTATCATCTGGATATTATAAATTTGGAAGATATTTTTTTAAATTCCCTAAACCAATATGGATTATAAGAAATAAGATCGCAGTGTGGTTTGGGTTGGAGCCATTGTTATGGAAGAGATTTGTAATTGGGCAGTGTACCTTCCAGAAAAAAAGTCTTTGTCTCCTATAAATATAATTATGGTTGAATTGTATAATCGAATTTGGTTGTAACAATGACAGCACTTGCATTTCAAATTCATGTTCATAATCGTTTCGATACAGTGTCTTAAGTTTTCCATTGGTAAATGTACAATCCATTATTATCCATCTAGAAAACTAGCTAGCATGTAAAGGTTTCTCGCCTTTTTAACCCAGAGCGATTTCTTTCTTATGGTGGGCAGCTCTTAAATTGTTTAGTGTTTTGATTTTAAAATGTTGGGGTCTTGGTATTCAGCCTTCCTTAGATGTCCAAGTTCTCTCCCCTGAGCTTTCGCCTCTTCTCCAGCGCCAGCATGCATTAAATTGTTTGCCTTATGTCCAGATGCTTTTGTTGTAGTAATTAAATACCTAACTGCACCCCCGAACATCTTGGATATTGGAATTTTTTTGGGAGATTCATTTTAGTTTTAGTGATTTTGTTTCTGCACTTATTTAGTGGATTCATTTCATGCTAGTTCTGATGTTCTATATGGCATTAGAGATTCCAATTGTCCTAAAATGTTTGGTCAATGAGGGGCAGGTACTAAAAAAAAAAAAATCACAGAATATTTTATGTGCAAAATTTTTTTTTGCACTTTGTTCCTCTTGCAATGTACTAAACATTTAACACTTGAATAGTAAATACGAGCAAATTGTGACTAAAACCGGGCACGTTTGAGAATATTTTTCTTCTACCTTTTTTTTTTTTTATTGGCACTAAAAGCTGGTGTAATTTTCACACGCAAAGTAAGAATTATTTTTAACAAAATATTAGCAAAACCCTTTACCATGAGCAAATATAATCACAATATATAAGTGCATCCGAAAAAATGCACACTACATAAAAATGAACATAAGGCGCAAATGGGGGGGGGATGTTACAAATAGTCGCAAATTTCTCCTTATGTTTTACCTACTTTTTTTCCGCCACTGCACTTAAGTACATGACCCCATCGTATGAGAAATGGGGTGGGGGACACTAAATGGTGAAATATGGCGTACTGATCTAATATTGTTTTGCAGCTTACAGTATGTTAAAATGATTTAAAAAAAAAAAAAAAAAAAATATATATATATATATATATATATATATATATATATATATATATATATATATATATATATATATATGACTTGACCTATAGACTGACCATTTATTAATCATGAACTAGGAACTTCTCTGTTGCATTAACCAAATAATCCTAGGTTTTTTGTTTTTGGGATGGGTTTTTTTTTTTTTTTGTATTCCTGATCTATACAATTTTTAAAGTTCAAATATATGCTTTAAAAGAAATGGGTTGGTGCGTTAGGATACTAGACTCTCTTCCAGGTTTTTACATTTTTTTTTTTTCTTAAGTATTGTTTATATAACTCTGCCTTTGGCTATCCTATGGTTTAAAGCTGGCAGCTCTACATCGCAAAAGAAATACAGCTATATTTGGTTCCTGTTCCAGAATCTCTTGCCACGTTTCAGAGCTACATTTTTTTTTTAGCAGAGACCCAAAAGATCTTGTAATGAAAAGCTGGTTTAGATTGTTCTGACAAGTTAAAGCTCTAGTAGTCTGTGGGATAGGATGTTAATTTTATAAACTTTAGATAATCTTTATTATGGTAGTTTTGAAATACCACACAGACTTGGGGGAAACAAATAAAACCCTATGAAAGCTGACCTTTTCAAAATAAAGAAAAGTAGTTTAATTTGCACATAAAGCCACAGGCAATTTACTAATCGGGAGAGAGATTTCAAATTATAGTGGGTTTTTTTCTTAATTTGACACATTTCCGTGCAGTTCTGTTAAAACAGATTTATTTTATTTTATTCTCTATATTCACGGTATAAAAGGTGACTGCTTTTAAAAAAAAAAAAAAAAATGCTATAGGAGCAACTAAAATATTACCCGTTGCATGTCGTTTTCTAATATATTCATTAATTGTAACACTGGCACCATCTTTTTTTTTTTAATTTAATTTTTTTTAAATATATCTATTTTTAACATCTTTAAACTTTGGCTTTTTCTGTAAAATGAAGCATGTTTAATTATTGGGGGAGGGGAAGAAACGCACCATTAAAGTACCACTGCATATTAAAGAGAATCCCACAGCTGTGGCAACATGGATAGATGGTGGCGTTGTGTCTTGGTCTTGAGGTGTCCATGATGTGCATCCTTAATTCGTGTTTCAGCGTCTCCATGGTAACCCATTAAGCAGATGAACACATTCTAACTCTCCGGCTCTGGAGGAATTCTGGACCTATGCTTTACGGGGTCTTCAAATGTCTTTTGTCTGCAGCGTCCTATAAACATGCTCAGTCTTTGGTTCCCAAGAGATAAATTGTAGGTCTGACTTTGTTACTCCACAGCAAGGGATTTAACATTTCTGGCATTTGACTTATTTTTTTTTTTTTTCCATGACAACTGAACAAGTAGGAGAGAGATTGTGTCAATGGATTAACTATAAAGAAACATTCCTGTCCAACTCTTACGGGGGTCTTCACGGCCTCCTTTTACAAAGTGAGCAGCGGATTAATTTTAACTAATTGTGTGCAGTCTGCAAGACATTGTCTTAATTATAAATGGCTGTGGCGAACCTGTTACTGGACAGTCTCCCAAACGCTTTCGGTGACAAAGGGGAATGATCGAACATCTTGCCGGGTTTAGGGTCCTGGCGTTTTCATCATAAACGGTTCTCGCCATTTATTCTAGTGCTCTGTGAAACCATTCACCCACCATTACACATCCAACCTAAGATTCCGAACAACATGTCCGCCCGATAAAAACATACGTAGCAAAGAACGCTCAACAGGGCACTTTATTTGTATTCGCTTATTAATATATTTCTATTTAGAATTTCTATACTTTTCATTTTAAGTTACTTTTTTGCTTACATTTGTCCTTTTTAAAGGGCAGTTTAAACCTATTTTTTTAACCTTTTTGTTTCTTACAAGGTATGAAAGGTTAAAAAGATCCCCCCCCCCCCCAAAAAAAAACACCAAAAAACCTGTGCCACTTCTCCATAATAAACCAGACTTCCATCTTAATAGATACACGCGGGTTTACTCTCTGCTGTGTCTCATTGCCGAGGGACAGAAGGTCCAGAGGCTGGCAGTGTTGTCTAATTGGAGTCTGCTTTTTCTAGAGGATCCCGGTCTGCTACAGCAAGAGAGATATACCCTCTCTTATCAGCAGAGGGGACCCAATTTAAATACATAAAGGGAATCAACACCGTAAAGGAAGAGTATATTTAAAAGAAGAAAAACTACCACTTTTTCACTTGTGCTTTCACTTAAGCAGTTGAAATTCTGATCTTATAGCATGTTAAAATTGAAACCCTAGCCTCCACCTGAACTGGAAGAGTTCAAGATGTCCTGGAACAATGGAGGAATAATACGTAGAATGGTTCTTACAAGATGACCTTTGTTCTTTATGACAAGGCTTTGTCCTTCCTGGTTTCCCTGTGTTGTTGATGGATAATGGGAAAGAGAAATGGTGACACTTTTTTTTTTTTTTTTTTTTTGTTACTGATTTTCTGTTTTACAGCATAAGGATCCTGTTGTCTCAAATATACTCTGATTCATTCCTAATTAATAATAAATGTGCGCCACCGAATGGGATTTGTAAGCTTGATAGAAACATTGTGTTACCTTGAAGTACTGGCATCTGGCTTACTAGAGAACTAGATATGGAAAAAACAAAGACTGGAAAACCACTAATAATTGTATAATTCAAAATGGTTATATATGGTTAGAACACACAAATATAACTTTAGGAAGCTTTCCAAACAAATGTATCCCCCCACCCCCTTCAAACAAAAAGCTGCCCAAATTATAGAAGTCTATACTGTACATGTTTGTAGGTTATCCCTATTTGCTCCCCAGTACAAAGTGTGAAAATCAGGAATAAGCAGGAATCAGATCTTAGCTCTGATTTGCTACACCTTTTAGTTACACCAAAGCCTGTTGTAACCCTAGGTACCCTGACGTGAATTTCTGGGGGAAAAAAGAACAACTTCAAATTACCTAAACTATATCCAGAGGGGCCCTGTTCATTGCTTGAGTGATGTACATACTCAAGGATAGTGCAATATATAACAGAGCAGGTTGTATGATCTGTAAAATACTCACCAATTTATTTTTATGGGCCAGCGCCACCCTCAGGCTGCTTAGGACGGGCGCGCGGGGGGGGGGGGGGGCTTGCCAGGTGGAGAGCGCTAGTTTAAAAAGATCTCCCCTCACCAGCCCTCTGCACGGCACGAGTGGACGATCCTGGGAGGGGGCGGAGCTCACCGGGTGAGAGGTAAAGGTGCGCCCCCTCCCGGAGAAGCACAGTGGCGTCTGCTACGCGGTGAATGCGCGGGCATCATTAGCGCCCTGTGTTGCACACAGAGCTCAGTAAGTGCAGCTCGCGCTCTTTGTGCGCAGTGATACGGGGCATCAGATTTCTGATAACATGCATTATCACATGCAGTGAGCGCGAGCAGCACTTACTGAGCTCTGTGTCTAACACATGGCGCTTATGCTGCCCACCTCTAGTAAGAATGGGAGGGGGTGAAAACTGAGGAGGAAGGGGTGAGAACAGAGGCAGAAGGGGGAGAGTTGAGATGGGGGGGGGGGGGGGGATTTTGTTGATCTACAATTGAATGTGAAACCTTTTGCAATACCGCTCTAGAGTTGGTCTCGAGGATAAACTTGAAAAAGAGAGATCTCAATGTATTCTTCTTGGTAAAACCCTTTCTAAATGAATATCATGTTAAATTGGAATTATATATTGAAGTGCATTTGTGTGCATTAAAATTATTGCAGCCTTTGCTTCCAAACAGCCCCCAGCTCTTACATTACTGCTCATAAGCAGCCGATCATTATTTTACAAATTATGGCTATTAAATATCTGAAATAGTATCTAGACTTTAGGAAGTTGGATGTTGTTGAACCTCGACCTTCCGCTGTATGCCTTAGCATTCCACACATTCTCAACGCTGGAAAAAAAGATTTACAAATGGGGGGCTTGTCATTAATTTGGGAAGTTTGTAAAAAGCAGAGCATTTGCAGTGTAATTAGAAGGCTTACATTTCATCTTCGATGGAGTTAGAAAGTTTAGTTTTGAATTGTATCTATTTCTTCCTAGCTTCCGGACTTCATCCAAGTAGTGCATTTTTATAATTCTCCTGTCAATTCACAAATAATGTGCTACCTGATATTTAATAATTCATTGGTGAGTTTTCTTCTTTTTGTTAAAGGGGCAGTGACACATATGACAGTTTCTTCTGCATGTGCTACATGATTTTGGTAGAGGTTACATTACACTTAAGTTTTATTTTACCTTGAACCAAATTGCATTTCTGCTGTAGTTTTTACATTTGAAGATAATTTAAGTGACCTCATTGAGGAAGCACGCATGCTCCCTTTTTAAGCCCAGTCATTGGTTATTGCCAATGAGCCTCTCTGATTTAACTTGGCTGTACCAAATGCTTGGAATGTAGAGGGGTGTGTTTCCCGGTAGATATACTGTGATGTAACCCAAGAATGAGCGCATGGAATGTTAGATAAGACTATTGCAACAATTATTAATTTGTATGCATATTTTAGATAGTACTTTGCAACCTGATTTCTCTTCAGTTGATGAGGGTAGAAAGGCTTTGTTTTGGCAATAACTAAATTGTTGAAAGGACAATATCGTGAAAAATCTTCATTTCCCCCCAGCAGTAATGGACAAATTTTTGTAAAATTTGTAAAGATGACCTTGTTCTTGGACTTTAAGATCTTTGCGATAAAATATTGGACCAAAATTGGTAATCTAGGCCATGCTTATAGTTCTAAACACTACTTTTTTTACTGGTTATTATTCCATAGGGTTTTAAAATGCGTTGGATCTTTTCCTTTGGTTATGAGGAGTTGTGATGTAATTATTTGGTGTCTGCCCCTACTGTAAAAAAGCAGTTATTCTTCTCAGGGTACTTATGGCCTCATTCATTTTATATTCTATTAGGTAATGATTGCCACATTCCTTTTACTAACCCCACCCCCTGTATCCTCACCCCCCGTATCCTCACCTATGCACCGTGGGTTTACTCAGAGTGCTTTTTCTCTGCTGACCTGTTCCGCAAATGCTTAGCCATTCAGGCGCTAGCCCTGCACTTCTGCTAGGCTAGACAATTTCTCTCTGCTGATGCCCTGGCAGTGAGAGACTGTTGGTGCCTGCCTCACCTATGGTGCTTCCATCAGTTCTATATTTGAAGCAAGAGTGAAAGAACCTTTGTGGGTTCTTTAAGGTGTTAATCGTCGCAAGTTGCAGAAGAGTATTTTAAGCATGTGTGGGATAGACACAAGGCTATCCTAGCTATAAGACCGGGAACGGGGGACTAATAAAAGTACTCAAAAAAATTGGGCAGACTAGATGGACCGAATGGTTCTTATCTGCCGACACATTCTATGTTTCTATTAAGAGACAAAACCAGAAATTTGCATCCGTGATACTGAAGGCTGTTGACCCACACACCTTTTATTTTAACTGTGATGGGCCATGCTGGCCTACCTGATTTTACTGATGTGCCGATAACCCTAGTGCATGCTGCAAATTAGTCTAGTAATTGCAGGGAGTTGGCTAAATATGTAGAGTTGTGTATAGTTTGCTGGAAGCGCCAATGTACACACAGACTGGTTCGAATTATAGATTTATAAGAATTATTGCCATTCTTGTTTTTTTCCAACAGTGTTCCCTTTGTCAGGATCACACAACACCCGGAATGTGTGGTTTAGACAAGCATATAATTTAATAACCATATTGATTATAGAACAAAGGCAATTTATAGGTTGCCGTAAGAGTCAGTGGATCGACCAGGAATGTTGCATACATTTTTGCTGAAGTGGATTTTTTTTTCTTCAGATACTCTATCCTGAATTTTTTTTTTTTTTTTGGGTGGTTTTAATATGAAATGTCTGGTAACAGAAACATGTGACCAATGTTCAAAGCAAATTATTTTTGGCTCATACTTATTGCAGACTTTCGGACAAACCTGTGTTTTCCCTCTATGGATTTTTTTATTTTTAATATGGACGTTCTAGGCTGGATCTTTGTGTCTTGAATTGTCAAACTTTTAAAAAGCACAATTGGAAGATGGATGCCCCATGGGAGCAGCTTCTCAATAACCAGCGATCTTTGACCTAGGACTAGGCGGTGGCAGCAGCTCCAGTCTTGTTACATACCTGTCTAAACGCCCATCACCTGTGTGCATTTAATATTCTTAGCAGGGAAAGGGGGTGAGTTTGCTTTTTAAAAACAGAAGCCTAAAAGAAGGCAGTGGAGCATATTGATACAAATTCTACCCTGAACTTGAAAGTCCTATGAGTTGAAACACTTTATCAACTGCAATACAACCCAATCTTATATGATTTTGCCTATGACCAAGATATGGTGGCAACTCGAAACGTGTCATGAAGCTCATTTTATTTTTGTTCCCGTGCTTGTTTCCTGTAAGATCTAGCTTACTTTCATGTTTATTGTCCCTTTTTTAAAAATAAACATATAATTGAACACAGTTATGGAGAAGCTGCTTCCCCACTGAATCAGTCTTCCAATTGGTATGGAATGAGTCTTGTTAAGCTACGATCTTTTAGCATCTTTATTTAACTGTCCAGGCAACGGATTTGCTGCCAGCATAGGACAGGCCTGGCCAACCTAGGACGGGCCTGGTTAATGCTGCTGCAGTGGGATGAGCAGTGTTGGTGACCAATGTTTGTGAACACCGCACAGGTGTAATGTCTGAGGCATTAAGCAACACCTACATTTTGTGTTCAAATCGCCAGAGATCACCAAGTGCCACAGGTTTGCCATCACTGATCTAGGTTAAATGTTAGTGTTTAACGTTATGGTTAGATATAAGCTAAGGTTAGTGTTGGTATTGGGGGTCAAAAGGTCACTTTAGGAGAAAATGAGTAGGAAACAAAACGGTACTTCCGGTTATTGCGTAAAACAAAATAGTAAAACCTGTAAACATGAGCTAATTCTAAACTGGGGGCAAAGATTATACGGTAATCTATTTAGCAGGTTTCTTTGAGTTTATAGATGTGTAAAAGATTTTTCATGTAAAAATTAAAGTGTCTTAAAACATTTCTCCAGTTAATTTTTTTTTTTATATAGTAAACTATACAAGAGGAAAATAATATCTAAATAAAGCCCTTCATTTGTGATAACAATATATATTTTGTATGGTTACAGTAAATGAGAGAGAAGAAAATTACAGCTAAACACAAACACAGCAGAAAAGTTAAAACTGCTCAGGGAACGACACGGCCGAAAAGTCTAGTCACTAAGGGGTTAAAGAGAAGTGCTAAAAAAAAAAGGGCCCTGATCTGTTAAAGTATGCGTAAAGTTAAAGATAAAAATAAATCCTCCCTAAACAGAGAGGCTGTCCGCAGAGCCCAGTATTTAAAGGCATAGTATGGACAATAACAAAATTATGGATGATTCCCTTCTCGTCTGTCTCCCTATAGCCAGCATTGCTTCGGATATGTGCAGATATGTGAAAAGTGTGCTTATATTTTCCATGTTTAAGTCTTAAGTGGATCAGGTATTTATATCTGATCACTGGCAACTAGTACGTAAATTTCTTTTTTTCTTTTTTCTTTTTTTAAAATCTTGGCAGTGTTTTCGAAGTAGTGCTCCCTCTCTCTCTCCTCTTCGGTCGTTGTTTTGTTTCTTTCCTGTCTCTGAATTTTTTTTCAAGAACATTTTTTATTTTTTTTTGTTGCTTTTTAATGTCTGACTTAAATAAAAGCATCTTATTTTTCTTCTGATGAGTTACATTATACACTGTAATTTTAAGAAAAATAAAACAAATGTGGCCTTATCACATCTGCTCCAAACAACAAATCTTGGTGGGGGAAAAAAAAAAGTAAATAAATGTTTGGAATGAGACAATCACACCCACGCACATAACTTCTCAGACCTTAATGGAAAGCAGATGCATCACAGATTACAATGGCTAACTATATGGGTCCATCTGGCAGATACAAACAAAACATGTTATGTCAGCAGGAAAGTAACTTTAAACCTTGCTCTTCAGGAAGTTCAAATACAATTGGAAACCAAAGATCGGCAGACTTAAAGGGTTCAAGTAGATGGTCCGCAAAATGTTACCTCTATAACTAAAAACTGCCCCGCCCTCTTTTTATAAACTTTAGGAGCTAAGAGGACAAATGAAGGAGCCAGCCTAGTTATTTTTACGATATGGGCAGATGGTACCTCCATAGAGCTAAGCGAAACCATTGAGAACATTTTTTTATGGTCCCTGGGTTTTGTCAAGTCCTACCATAGTAGATACTGTTTATTCACTTGGCTACTTTTGAACAAACCTTGGAGACCTAAAGCCAGTAAGGGGCTAAGAATTGTTGTGCCTTTTAAGTAACTGTGATCCTTACTGTGCAAGATGTGTAGTTGTGGGAAGACTATATTATATTGCAATGTGTTAGATGGTTGTTTAAGGCGGGGGGGCAGCTGCACGAGTGTTCTACTGAACATATAGTGGGCTGATTTTTTTTTTTTATTTAGCAGGTAGTGCTGCCCATATCAGAGGGCCCAACCAAGTACAGGTAAAATAGAAAGCGTAAATATGACCCAAGCAATGGAGTCCACCATCTGTGGGGGTTTCCAAACACCCCTAGCTGAAATTCTCATTCACAGAGGTACCAGGCATACACTTGGTTGTCCCTCACATTTAGATAGCCCTATCTTACCCCATTACCACCAGATAGGGCTAATTACAAGGGCTTGTCTGTGTTGCTCTTATTCCTGAAAAAAATGTTCTAGCTAATAACATTCCTGACAGGCTGGGGCTGTATAAAGCCCCTATGGGTCTTTCGGTTAACTCACTGACTATGGGCCCACCAGGATCATTCAGGGGCCACTCAAATAAAAAAAAAAAAAGATTATTTGCTGAACTTTTAACTATATATTTCTGGCGACTGTCATTAGGCTTATTATGCTGCAGAAAAGGTTTTTTTTTTTTGTAGCAGTAAAAGCATCTCGCTGGCTGCCTTGAGTGACTGTCTTGCAGTCAGGATGGCCAGATTTCCATTTCTTTAAAGGTAATGATATTCGGTCTATACACTTATATATGGAACAGAGCTTCATCCTATGCATGCCCCATCAGCTTACTCTCGCTCTGAAGTTATTGTAAGAATAACTAGAATAAATGTTCCAATTAACAGGCTTTGCTGATGTTTCACAATGAGGATTACTCTATGCTACTAAAAGCGTTTTTTGTTGTTGTCGGTGACTTAATCAAGAACTTGAGAACTCCCCACGTGTCCCGTCAAAGTTGCCACTACAAACATTTCACGTCTTCCATCCTACGTGTAACACAAGCTGCCTCCTCTTCCACTAGGGGCGGAGTTCACACTTCCTGCAGCGTTGGCGTGCTTCGATCCTTCTCAGACTGCATCAACCGATGGTGCCGAAAGGATCTTGACCGGCCCCTAACCCCTTTCGCACAACTATCCATTTAATATCTGCACATGATCATAAAGAGCACTGTGTGGGTGGCTTTTTTTTTTTGGGATGCCTGTGGTCAGCTCGCTGCAAGTGGGCTTTTTCTAAACAGTCTCGCTGTGGCTAAGCCAGTAAGTGGTATTGGGAAAGGGCAATCTGATCCCTTAGTGACAGCCTATCCATGTTTTATTCCCACTATGAGAATTTAGGACTTATTGTTTTGGAGGACAAATAACTTTCCTCTTGTGCCAGAAGTCATAAAAAAAAATCCCTCAAAGCTGGTAGTTTCTAATATTTATTCATACAACCAATTAAGCACACTGTAACCTAGAAATCTCAGTCTACGGAGTAGATAATAACGTATTTGTCTACATTAGTCAAGGAATTCCTGGCCAAAACATACACGGGTTCAAGAAAAAGTGGAGATTGCAAATATAAACTTGCGGTAATGACCACAGACTTTTTCTTGGGGGATTGCAATATTCGACCTTGCAGCAGCTCATGAGCTAGAGATTTCCGAACAATGTTTTGATGCTCAAATCGGTCATGGAAAGAGGCCTTGTATCCAGAGTTTGAAACCTTTTATAAACTTTGTACTGTGTGTAGATTAAAGGATAACTCCATTTTTATTTTCAGCTTGCGCGTCTAAGATGGAAGCACAAGGGAAATAGTATGTGCTTTTTTTTTTTTTTTTTTTTATAGTACATGCCAGTTTTTCCTCTGACCGGCATATGCCATACCATGGGAAGCAGGCAGCCCAGTCTGGTCGGCGACTGACTCTCTGCTATCACAAGTGGTTTTTACATGGGATCAGCACTGATCTAATACAAAAATGAGGGTCTACGAGACCCCAGTACTCTGCAGACCCCTCTCAACGCACGCCAGCCTTTAAGACCTGCTGGGACACACACCAGAGAGTAAACCTGTTTGTATCTATTAAGATTTCACATGGTGTTTACTTCTTAGAAGCGAGGCATCTATTTTAATACTTGCGTCCTTGTTGAAGCAAAAAAAATATTTAACCCCTTAACGCATTTGGACGTGTATATATACGTCCTGAAAAGCATGGTCCTTAAGGACCATGAGGACGTATATATACGTCCTCCGTTTTCATGTAGTGTTGCGCTCCTTAGCGCAACACTACATGTCTGTAGCTACTCTCCGAGGCTGCTTTTGTATCCGAAGCAGCCTCTGAGAGTGCTTTCAGCCCCCCCCTCGATCCCCCCGCGCGCATACGATCACCGATACAGCGTGCCCAGAGGAGAGCGACGGAAGAGTTTTTTTTTTCTGTCTTCCGTCCAGTATCCTCTGGGCATGCTGTATCGGAGGAGCATGCTCCTCCGAAACAGCACACACGTAAGTATATTACAGTAAAAAAAAAATGAAAATTAATTAAATAAATAAATGGAAAAAGCTAACCCTTGATCTACTGAACCTAGATCTATGGTTAGGGTCATAAATAGGGTCATAATTAGGGTTAAACGGGGGTTCGGATGATTAAAAGGGTTAGATTAAGGGGTGGGGTCAATTTAGGGTTAGAGTAAATTTAGAGTTGGGGTAAATTTAGGGTTCGGGTTAAAAAATCACTGTAGAAAGAAAATGGTTAGAAAACAAAAAACACTAATATTGTTTATTGCCCTATTACGTGAAATAAAACAGACAAACAAGGAAACATTGATATTACTAATCTCAGGACAAATAGTAGAAATATATAGACTGAGTCTTTTTTTACCATTTGTAATTGTGTAAAAAAAAAAAAAATCAGGTCAAAGTTGGAAAAAGTTTTTTTTTTTTTTATGGCATATTTTAATCATATTTTATATTTTTTTTTAATAGTAAATGATATCATATGCCGAAAATAATAGTATCAAATGAAAGCCCTATCCGTCCTTTAAAAAATGATAAATAATTTGTGTGGGTGTACTGAACACAAATAAATAAATTCACAGTTCAGTAAACATTTGACAAAAATAATGGAATTCTGGTCTTCAAGGCACATCAAATGCAACATAGCACTTGGTCACGAAGGGGTTAATAGCCCTTTTTAAGAGATCTGGTAGACGGATATGCAAATTAAATACTTTGATAGAAAGATAATTTTTATGTTAAGTCACCATATGTTTATCAATGTACACATTTACTTGGAAAGCACCAAACAAAACACAGAGCTTATTTATGTTTGTATACATTCACAGCACAAACTCTTAAATAGTACAAATATTTATCATGGGACTCTGTCCGCCAAACATGGTTTGCAGCATAAACAAAGTATAAGTTATACGTTGTGTTTGCAAGGATGACTCTCAAATCCATTAAGCATTGTGTTAAATGTGTCTCTTGGTCCTCTGACAGGAGACTATCGTTATAATTTGTTAATCGGGCTGGAGCTCTTGTTTAGGGTGCAGCATGTGAAGGACCTAAAGAATCTTGAAATTTCAATAAATAACCGCAAGATGTTGACTAACATCTGGTTTTGTGGTTAAGAACCGAATGGCTCGAGTCTTCGAATTCCAAAAATGCTTGAATCCGGCCCAAACGTAGTGAGCATCATTTTGTGTTGGTACAAGAAGTATTTATTTGTTTTAGAATGTTGACAATAAAGAAAAACCTCTTGCCGATTACAATCTGTATCTGTTTACATTCCTGAGAGACGGGGCATGGGCTGACCTCTTAACATGCACAATGTATTCCAAGCGAACACAGTTTATAAACCTCGCAGTGTTGCTAACAAGCTGTGTCATTAGTTGTGTTTATCTTCATTGGAAACCTATAGGAGTTTAGGTTGAGATCTTTGAAGCATTTTCCCTCCTACTGTGTGCCAATCCATGAGGCAAAATTATTATATATATATTTTTTTTTTTTTACTTTATATTGGAAGCTCCACCTACAGTTTCCAGAAAAAATGTTTGTAGGTAAGTACGGTCATATAAAGCAGATAATGTGACACCTCTTTCTTATTATTCCCTGACCCCGCCTCAACACTTCCCGGCTCCTAGAAACTGCAAATAATTTATAATCGGAGCATTGCTGGTCCTGATGCAAGCTCCAGGAGAACTAAATGATATTAAAGAGAACTCCATGGGGTATTTTGTTTGTGTTCTTTAAAGCATTTTTATAGGGCCGACTCAATATAACCTATTTTGTCCCAAAATGGATTTGGATCGCTCTTCCCGATATGTTCTGATCACCGAATTTGGGTAACCAAGGCGAAATTTGCCCATTTTCAATTCTCCCGATTTTATCTGAAGAATCAAATAGAAAAGTGTAGAAGAATTAAAGTAAACTTATTTCAAACACAAAGATACTTCTATACAACTTTAATGTATTAAAGTTATATATTGTATTTACATGAATAAATGCATTTTTTTTTAATTTTTATGTGTTTAATGTATCATGGTTTTGAGGGTTTTTTTTTTTCCAGGGTTTTTATTACCTCAGACCATTTTGTGAGGACTATATTTGTAATAGCTGAGGTCCTCCCCAAATAAGTAGACATCCTCCCCATAGAGCTCTTTGGGGAAGACCGAGGCTACCACTTCGGCTGGTTTCTGTGTGTGGGGAGATATCTTTGTGGAACTGATTGAGCTCTGAATTGTGGACATAATCGGAAGGCACATTGGGACTTCCCACCGTAGCTCCAAAATTCGGGTCAAAAGAATCGAGCCTACGCTCGATGCAATCTCTCAATGAAACATTTTGTTGTTGTAGGTCGTCCTTTTAAAGGTCCATGTATCTGTATGAGTGCACGATACATGAATGGTTTGAAATAAAAAGCAACTGACGTCTCCTGACGTTAAATCTCCCCTCGCCAGATGACTCACTGTCCTTTTTTTTATGAGATTTCATGGCGCTTGTTTCCAGCAGTGATGCATTGTTTTCCTTTTACAAGAATTCCAGGCCAAAAAGTCAATTTTTGGAGTGTAGACCTGCATAATTTTATAACACTCAAGGGCACCCAGCCAATCCGAATCAATTACCAAGAGGTGATTAGTCTGGATAATATTCTGACCACACCAAAACAAAACATTCTATCACTTAGAGACTATATATTATATATGTTATGTTATGGGAGGCAGATGATTAGTGTTTTCCTTATTAGATTACAAAGTCTTTTTCATTAAGATTGATAGCTGAAGCTGAAATAATTAAAAAAAACATCTTTCACAAGTCAGTTTACCTTCAAGCTGGACTAAACCCTAATTTCTTTTAATTCCGCATATCTATGCACCATTCTGAAGATATTGATCCCTGATCTTTGCAAATACTAGAACATTTCTTTTTAAAGGGACACTCCCACCAAAAAGAGGAAAAGGGTTTTTGTTTTTTTTGGCATTGTTTATTTTAGATTTTGGTGTGAGTTTATTTTATGAAATCTTTTACTAAACAAGTTATGCAGGGCAAGGCCAATAGCAGAGGACGAAATGAACTCCCCTGCATGATGTGTTTGGTGCAGAGCGCCTTTGATGCCAATCTGAGCTATATCTGGAGTGAAATCAAATTAAAACAGCCACTGAACAGCCTCATTCCACAGCCATTTTTTTTTTCTTGTCACAGAAGTTTTTTTTCTGTCTTATTAGAAGATCTGGAGGCTTTTTGCCTGGCCAAAGTGATGAATAATTTCATGTAATAGTCCTTTAATTTGTCAGGTTGGCTGAATGAGAAATGGTTTTTGTGGTATATTGGACACCCACTGGAATGTGTATTAAATGTCTTTGTTGCACATTCTTGCAGGAGTTGTTTGGCAGAAGCAGCAGCCTTTGGTAGTTAAGAGAGAATAGATTGTGCTTTTGTGTTCGTTCCCAAAACTCCCTAGACTAAATTACTTCAAATTGCCAGTTGAATAAAGTTTACACAAAGGAATTTAAAACCTGATTTAAAAAAAATAAAACACTTTTTTTTTTTTACTTATGAATAATTCATATTCAAAATCTTTTGCCATTCTAGAGATTCCGCTTCTGTTTCTGATTTTCGCTGAATTATCTGTACGAAGAACACTCCATGCAGACCATTTTACATAGCCTAGTATTGTACAGTCGACCGGCAGAGCCAATGATCTGACTTCTTAGAATTTATTCCACATTTGAAAATCTTTCGTAGAAAGCAAAACTTTGATTATATTTCGTAGCTCTTCTTTTTATTTAAAAAAAAATCGCTTGAAAATGATTTTTTTTTTTTTCCAGAGAGAATTATTTCTATATATATTGTCCAAGGCAAATTCTGTTTTTCAAAGATATAAAAATTTTCTTTAGGTTCTGATTATGTTCTCCTTTTTTTATGGTTGTGCTTCCGCATAAAAGGAACTTTGGTGCATTGCTAACAAATTGGATGTTTGTACATCTGCCTCCACCCAAATTGCCATAGGTTATGCTGACAGGTACAAAATAGTGCAAGAGTGTGTGTGTGGCCCCCTGCATGCTAGGCATCAAAGCCAATCCCCTCATTTGGGTGTGGGTTACATTTGCCACCTTCAAAAAAAAAAAAAAAAATAGAGGTCAGCCATGTTGTTGCCTTCACATAGTACATTGGCCGTCATTTTTACATTTTTTTCAATCTAAAGATTGTGTTTGCAGAAAAGCATGCAAAGACATACAATAATGTTTTTAAATGTCTGGTGTCTCCAGCTTATGACATCTTGTGGCTTGATATGCAAATGACACATTTCCCACTGTTCTTTTAGAGATCAAGCCATTGCTAATGTCCTAAGCAGTAGGCACCACAGACACCATTTAAAACATACCTTTCTCTTACTTTATGGGCAGAGTTTAATACCTACTTTTTTCATACCATATAACAAAATGGGGGGGGTCAGATGGCTGTGTTGGGAGGATGCATTGGCACCGTGAGGGGGGGGGGGGGCAGATGGCTGTGTGGGGAGGATGCATTGGCACAATCTGAGGGGTGCAGATGGCTGTGTGGGGAGGATGCATTGGCACAGTCTGGGGGGTCAGATGGCTGTGTGGGGAGGATGCATTGGCACAGTCTGGGGGGTGCAGATGGCTGTGTGGGGAGGATGCATTGGCACAATCTGAGCGGTGCAGATGGCTGTGTGGGGAGGATGCATTGGCACAGTCTGGGGGGGCAGATTGCTGTGTGGGGAGGATGCATTGGCACAATCTGAGGGGTGCAGATGGCTGTGTGGGGAGGATGCATTGGCACAGTCTGGGGGGTGCAAATGGCTGTGTGGGGACGATGCATTGGCACAGTCTGGGGGGGCAGATGGCTGTGTGGGGAGGATGCATTGGCGCAGTCTGGGGGGCTGATGGCTGTGTGGTGGGATGAATTGGCGCAGTCTGAGGGCAGATTGGCAAATAACAGGAAATGTAGACAAGAAATGCATTTTTTTTGGTCATAATTTGTTTTACTTGTAAATATTCACATGCAAACTGCTTTTTCAGAAGTAAAACTTTTTTTCCTACAGGGTAGTCTTATATATTCAGACTTTTTTTCCTCCTAAGTGAATATACAAAATTTGGGGTGGGTCATCTTATAATCAGGGTTGTCTTATATTCGAAGCAAATACGGTATGTCCCATTGAAAAGCAATGCGTCTATACATTGTGTTCTGTGCATTCACAGTATAAAATAGGTTACATACATACACGTTCATGTTTTTATATCGTATATAGCTCCAATGATTTACGCAGCCCTTTCTGCAGATCTTTTTTTTTTTTTTTTTTTTTTTTTTTTTAAACCATTTAAGGCATTTTAACTGTCAATCTAAACATCACTTATATTAACACAGAGAATTAAGAAGTTATGGAAAATGATCTCTACCTTGTGATGGCAGAAATGCAAAACATGGATAAAATAGGAAACAAACGTGTTCCAAACATGTTTGCGGGGTCTCCTGTTAAGGACATCACCTTTCCAATGACAATGAGATCATTTTGCACCAAGTCACAAGGTGAAGCCGTGTGGATTTGATTTAAATCCTGATATATTTTTTTTTAAGACTCATTCCTGCTGGTAGTTATAATCTTTAATATTTGCAAACAGATGAATATTTCATATTTAGAATAACCGGTCAGATTAGTAAAACACACTGACTTTGCCTCTAATTCACGGTCATTCACGTACTTACAGTAAGGCACAGAGTGACCTTCCTTTATGGCCCTCATTTTGTTTTTTCTGAATTTTTATTTTTGCAATTTGACCGTTTTTTCTTAATAAATAAATATTATTGTAATATATTTAATAACGGTTAACCCCTGCATGCCTGTTTTTGTGATTCTTATGGCTGGTCAGTTTTTTTTTTTTTTTCTTTTTATTGGGGGAAGGGGTTTGGAAACCAATATTTGTATTAGTTAATTAGTCAGGGATAAGTGGGTTAGTGTTGCACTAGTTGTGTAGATTATTATTGGGAAAATAATGAGGCAAAACATTTTTCCCCCCCTTTTATATGCATTTTTAATACTAAATTGTAGATTATTTTTATGTATAGGGTATCAAAAGAAAGCTCTAACTGCCCCTTAAAAAAAAAAACATACGTGCGTTAAATTACAGATGACAATTAAGTTTCAACAAACACACATTAAAAATTGCTCTGGTCCTTGGCCCAAAAAAAGCCCTGGTCCTTAAACTATTTACTACTTAATTATTTTATTTAACTAAAACAATAACATTATGTAGCTAAATATTCTTGTATTTGTTTAAATATCAGTGTTCACTGAAGTGCTATGAATGTTTTGTGTTCTTTTCCTGAGCTTTGGTTATTTTATACCATTTTTACTGTGAAAAACGGCAGGTTATCTCTTGGATAACTTTGATTAATTGAATTACTATACCAAAAATGTGAATACTTCTTGAACATATAGCCTCATGCTACATAACTACACTCTCTAGTTCATATTGAATAACCTTTTGAACCATAATAAATCTTAAATAGAAAACAATTGTTTTTAGGTTTTTCCGTCAAGCATTTCCTTGCAATAATTTTGATTTAAAAAAAAAAAAAAAAAACATTGAAAAAAATCTGATCTGATTTTTGCATGTCACGATTTAAGTTGTACGAATTCCAGGGATACAGTGTTTTTACTGAATGGACTAGGAAATTTTGTAATCATTCCGGAATTCACAGGTGTTACTGTATTTTTAAACCCAAGTGGGGAATTGCATCGACTACTGAGCGAAGGAGAGTGGAAACCGAGGTGGGGAGTTCAGAGAGCCACAGCAATGGAAAAGTGATCCTCTGCGCTGTCAGCTCCTATCCACAAATACTTACATGTGCACATCAGAAGTGTTCCCACTCATGACATAAGTATAGAATGCTGATTAAACCAAAATTAGCATAGTTGCAATCCGTACCCTGTAGAACTTAATGGACTGACACCTAAACCTCACTTACACTGCAAATGTAGAGAATAAAAAATAAGAAATTATCTATAGATTGTTAGCGTAATTGCATGAAAAATGCACACATTAAGCGGGACATGTACTAAAAAAAAAGCAAATATATTTTATGTGCAAAGCTATTTTTGCGCTTTGCTCCTATTGCAATGTACTAAACATTTAACACGCCAATAGTACATACGCGCAAATTTCAAATAAAAACGAGCATAATTGCGAATTTTTCGAATATTTTATTCTACTTCTTTTGATAGCGCTCGCTAAAAGCTAATTTTCACACCCAAATAAGAATTATTTTTCACAAAATATTCGCAAAGCTCTTTAGCGAACACAAATATAATCACAATTCATTCGCGCAAATCATGAAAAAACGCGGAATGTTACAAGTAGTCGGAAATTGCTCCGTACTCATGTTTTACCTACTCCCCCCCCCCCCCAATGCACTTGTTTAGTACATGACCCCCTAAATGTGGCTGTGGAGTCTCCTGTTTGACATTACCTCTGCCTTGATATACAAATGATATATTTCACAATAAAATGTAGATATTTTAAAAATCAAGCCCAAATGATGTCATACCAGGAGACCTTTTTTTTCAATTTATGCATTTACTTAGTCTATCACAATGAACTGCATACTTTTTATATATATATATATATATATATATATATGTGTATGTATGTGTGTGTGTATATATATATATATATATATATATTCTCTACATTCACAATACAAACAATGTTTAGGTGGCAGCGTACTTTTTTTTTTTTTTAATGTAGGATTCGTTTTTACACTCCAGCCCACAGGTTGGTTTAACATGAAAAATCATAACATTGTATTTACACTGAAAAGAGCTTCATAAATTGGGGTGCATTGTCCACTTGTGTTTTTAAAAAAATACTTAATAAACTTTAGGTGCCGTTCAAACATTGAAAAAGACTGGGTTTTGTGACCTATTTTAAATACCTTTCTGTCACACAGAATGTGTAGGATATTGCCTACAACTGTACCTGCACAGACACCATGCTGCCTGCTCGATGGCACCCGGCTGATGAGAGGAGATCTTCTTGATCTCTTTAGCCAATGCCTATGCCACCTAGATTTTTTTTTTTTTTTTTTTAAATGGGTGGGTGTTTTAGCCGCCCCTCCAGGCAGACAATGCAATTGCTACCCTAGGCACTTGACTCCTGGTAAATACAGTGCAGAGGAAAGAAGGCCAATAGGGTGACCGTCAAGAGACAGTTAATAGCGAGTTGGTTGAAGGGGAAACAATGGTAGTTGAAAGAAGCTAAAAAAATTAATGGAAACCAATATGTCATCCACTCAGGGAAGTGTTGGGTCCCTGATATAAAATATCAACAGCTATGGATAATTAGCAAGTTAAAACTAGGAAGTTGTAGATTTTTTTTAATTTACTGATTATTATTTTTTTTGTTTCATCTTGACTTCCAATTTTATTATTTCTTTCTAATTCTGAAAGACACCAAGGATATTTGATTGTTAAACTCCTTCCTCATATGAAAGTCATGAGTCCAGACCTAATGGAAATCTAGCCAGGCATTTCTAACATTTTGGCTTCAGTATTTAAGGATACATTTTTTTATTTTTTTATTTTTACAAAAATGTAACCCATATTCCTTAGAGAAATCCTACAAATATAACCGAATGCCCTCCCAACCAATTATATCATTCTGTGATATGATAAAGAATTATAATGACATGAAAATTTGTTATGGGTATAACCTCCAGAAGTACAGAGAACTATGTGCACTAACTTGATCTATGATTACAATGTAATAATCTATAATGGTTACTTCAATTAGCTGAAGGGAGTTTGAACTTTGAGATCATTAGTCATCCTCTCATTTCACAGATAAAGTTTTTCTCCTCTTACCTGAAGAAGGACTTGGTCAGCACTACCCCCTCCTCTCCCTTGGCAGGCGACCATTCACAAATACATTACATGATTGATATTTATTTCTCAGTTATTTTGCCGAGCATGACTAGGAATCAGTCTTACAGATGATTAATTTTTCAGTCTGCTTGTTTAAAACTCTTCCTTTTTTGTGGGGAAAAAAACCATTTAAGAGCCATAGATCTTTATGCCGAACCACCCTGCTATTCCTGTAAATACTTCCACAGGCTTTCGGGTTATCCCTCCATTTTTTTTTTCTGGTGGGTCAAATTTCCAACTGGGAATTGCTTTATTGTAGTTTAATGTTGAAATGTGTAATGTTGCAATCCCTTCCTTAACACAACTTTCTGTTCTCTATCTTTCAGTCCTATGGACAAATGATCCTATGGCAAATAATCAGCCATAACATTATGACCACTGATGGGTGGCAAGGTGGGGGAGGCAGTGTGATGCGTTGGGTAATGCTCTGCTGGGAAGCCTTGGGTCCTGCCATTCATGTGGATGTTACTGACACATACCACCTACCTAAGCATTGTTACAGACCATGTACACCCTTTCATGGAAACGCTGTTCCCTGATGGCATAGGCCTCTTTCAGCAGGATAATATGCCCTGCCACAAAGCAAAAATGGCTCAGGAATGGTTTGAGGAACACAACACGTTCAAGGTGTTGTCTTGGCCGCATAATTCTCCAGATATCAATCAAGCATCTGTTGGACGTGCTGGACAAACAAGTCCAATCCAAGGAGACCCCACCTTTGCAACTTACAGGACTTGCGGGAGGTTTGGGAATATGGGTGGCTTGTTAGACATTCCATAAGTTGTTTTTGGTCACTTTACCCTATGAGATGTAATGACACCATTGTTGCATGGAGGCTCATGTGGTTCTGGTGTTTTGGTCATGATGTTGTAACATTATCTTACTCTTTGTTGTATTTTCATGTTCTGTTTTGTGTTGTATGGGTTAGGTGTATATCTTTATATCTGTTTTATATCTTTATAAAAAGTATATATCAAAAAAAATCAAATACAGATTTATAATAAAAAATCATGCAGTGAGAAGTCGCATTTTAGAAATAAGGTAAGATGTGGTGGTGGTTTGTTTTTTCGTGTGTTTATTTTTTTCCAAGTTTTTTTTGTGTGTATCTTTTACAAGCCCTCATTGCAAGCTAGCCCTGAGGGGGTGGCACAGCTGACACCATCTTACCTGGCCTTTCGTGCATTTAAATTCTAGAACTCTTATTGCAGATAATGTTTCTAATTCTGATAATTCCAGAGGTTTGGAAATTCTTCTCTCCTACACCTAGAGATCATAACTATGATCAGCTTCTCTCCTGCATCATGTTGGTGGTAGTATCTTATTGTTGGCTTTGTGTCCGTCTTATCAATGTAAAAGGACATTGTTATTCATATTTAATATACATTTTTTTTTCTTTATGCAGATCCCCACATTAAAGTTTCTGGCAAGAAAGAAAATGTGAAGGAGGCGAAGGAGAGGATAATGTCTGTTTTGGACACAAAGGTACAGTCACTTTAAAAATATTGTGAAGTTCAAAGGTGATCTTCCTTTCGATGACTTATAATACCGTACTATTGGCCGGGTTGGTGATTAATATTTGGGTGTTCCATTTGTTGGTGATTAATATTTGGGTGTTCCATTTGTTGGTGATTAATATTTGGGTGTTCCATTTCAGAGTAATCGGGTGACGCTAAAGATGGACGTCTCTCACACTGAGCACTCTCATGTCATTGGCAAAGGTGGGAATAACATCAAAAAAGTCATGGAAGAGACCGGGTGCCACATTCATTTCCCAGACTCCAACAGGAATAACCAAGCCGAGAAAAGCAATCAGGTATTCTTACAGCGTGCACATGGCTTCCTGGGAGGATGGACGCCTTTTTCTTCCAAAAAAAAAAAAAAAAAAGTACCAGTCCTGCTACTGCCCTTGTAGACTAAACCTTGGCTTCAAGCCATTTTTTTTTTTCCTTTTTCTTTTTACCTGTCTTTTTGTACAGATATCAGTTCAGTTGCAATCCAACAAGAAGAGACTGTGGACCAAAGCCACAGTCTCTTCTTGTCCCAAAACGCCATACAGAGAAATATGGATTTGACACCAGCTATACCAGAAATGATAAATATAGGAAACGTGTAATTTGCATATCAAGCTACATAGCGTGGCAGTTACGCCACACCCCATGACTTCACACAGAGATGTGGGAAATTATTGGTCAGGCCCCTAAAATGGCCAAACATATTCTATCTATAAGTATATCTTTCAGCTATAGCTAACAACCCCAGGTGCAAGGTACCCTCCCCTCCGCTAGGCTGGGATATTTGCATAGGATACTTTTCCGTCCAGGTAGCAGATTTGTTAAACCATTTACAGTGAAAGCATGTATCTGCCTTTGTACACGACTGGTCCACAGTTTGCAGCTTAGACTTTGCGGGTAGTGGCTGCAAATAATTTCGATGCTCTATCGAACCCTTTTTAAAAAAAATCAAATTGTTGTAATAAAAACACTTTATCTTTCTTTTTCTCTGCAGGTGTCCATTGCAGGTCAGCCAGCTGGTGTGGAGTCTGCAAGAGTAAGAATCAGGGTACGTATATGAAACATGGCTGCTGTTAATGCTCTATTGCATTCCATACGATAAGCGTATCCAATTCATTGTCAGAAGAATTGTCTGGGATTAAAGTTAACCCTTGTGAAAGTCACTTTATAAACACCAGGGAGAAATGTCTTGTTGGTTTTATGCTGTAGTGCAATATGTGTAAGCATTTCTGGGGCATAATTCTAAGAGGGGCATAATTCTAAGAGGGGCATGTACTAAAAAAACGCAAATATATTTTATGTGCAAAACCATTTTTGCTCTTTGCACCTATTGAAATGTACTAAACATTTAACACTCAAATAGGACATATGAGCAAATTGCAAATAAAATCGACGAATATTTTTTCCACCTCTTTTGATAGCGCTCGCTAAAAGTTGGTGTAATTTTCACACGCAAATAAGAATTATTTTTCACATTATTCACAAAGCGCTTTAGCATGCGCAAATCTAATGGCAACTTATTAGTGCAACCGGAAAAATGCGCGCTAAATAAAAATAAGCGCAAATCAGGGAAAACAAGCGCAGAATGTTACAAGTAGTCGCAAATTGCTCCTTACTCGTGTTTTTTCATTTTTTCCCCACTGCACTTGTTTAGTACATGACCCCCTAAATGTATTGCAGTTACCATGGAAACTAGGGGAAAGTTCCACTTTATGATCTCTCCCAGCGATTGTATTTTGCATGACCCTAAATTAGTTTTTCCATTCCGTAGAATTTTTTGTTGTTGTGCCTGTATAGTATTTCCTTTAGGCACACAAGGAAGACTCTCTACACAGTAGCCAATCGCTCACCACAAACCTGTTACAGTCCACATCTAACTTCCATCCATACAGCTTATACGCGCATCTGAGATGCTCGCTTACAATTTCTTACTGTGACCACTTCAATACCAAACTCAAACAATGCAGCCCGCAACTTCACTAACTAAATGTTCAGGTCTTGAACGCTGAGAGGACACAGACAAAAATGTGAAAAACAACTTTTATTAGATGCAATAAAAAAGGTAGTTACGGGGGAAACGGCTAGGTTAGCATATGTGTCCTTTAACTAACTGCATGATTATTTAGTTCACATGAAACATGTAAGGTGATTCAGGTTTAATTCAAATGTGTGTGCCTAAAGAGATAAAGCTTTAAAATAAAGTGAGGATATACGGTGTATTATAAGCCGATTGTAGACCATAAAAGAGCGTTTTTTTATTTTTATTAACGGATAAATAAAAACCTTAGACCCAGTGTGCTACCACCTCCCCTTTCCTCCATCTAGAATGAACATCTTCACCTGAAAAGGCCTACTTGTAGTCTTGACCTTACAGCTGGTTTATAATCCTCCCGCTCGGTATATTTTAATTTAACAATATTGGCTCAACTATTGCACTTATTGCATATTCCTTTTATCCCATGACCTCTGCATTCTAAACGGTTTGGGTTTCTCCAATATTACCACGCGACCTCTTGAAAGTCCATGCTCATTCTCGTTTTCCGTTCTCCGATTTTGATTCCTTTGGCTGGTTCCGATACCATTGTGTTGTTGCGGAGAAAAACTTTCTTCTAGAAGCCTTAAAAATGGTTTGGATAGTTTTGTGACAGGTCTCTAGATTAGTTTATGGATTTGTGGTTATCAGTTCATTAAAGTTTGAGGCTTTGAGATTGCAGAGCCCAGACTAACCCACCTCTCTCTCTCTCTGCATGTACCAATTCCATTTATCATCTCTCCTTGATAGCTTGTTGAATGCTTCAATATGTATGTGGGCAATGCTACTCTGCAAAGTGTTTTCTTTGGATTTGTTAGTTCCAAAAAATAAAAATGCAATTTTATTTTGGGCCCTACCTGCATCCCGCAGAGTTATTTAATATTTCAGTTTAATGTTATTTTGAGAACAGGCTACATTTCTATACTCCTAATAAGTTTCCAAGTGCTTTTAAAAAGGGCAGTTTCACCTAATTTTCTGTGTGGCACAAGTCTTAATACCGTATATGTGGAATGCACTTTTTTTTCACTTAAAAAAATAGATAAAAATAAATAAATAAAAATGTACCATTCTCCTGTGGTTTTACATTGAATATAATTTCACTGGGGCCTCCAAATTCAATAAGGAGGGTCTTGGAGAGGTAGGCAGGACTGTTGCTCTGGCTACAGTAATAATTTTGCTACACTTTATTTGTAGTTTTTGGGAGAAGAGAAGTGTTTGCGTTTTGTTTGCAATTAATTGTGTGTAAGATGGGCATTGACTGTACATTATTTTCTAATTTATGGCTAAATGTTTGTGGTGTACATACTGAAAGACTTGTAAATTACCTCACATTTATAGTTTTAAATGAACATTAAACATTGTTTAACCCTTGCTTTCTTGGAGGAAGCAACGGTTAAACATAACATGCCCCAGGACTTAAGTAAACCTGACGTGTATCTTAATATATACACACGGATTTACTATCTGCTGTGTCTCACATGCGAGACACAGCAGTTCCTGGTTGACAACCGCTCTGACTGCGAAATGCGCGGGTTTCTTGCGCCTAGCACAGACAGAGAACCTTGTTTTTGCATGGGATCAGCAGGTGGTACCTGGTCCCTCTCTGGGCTAGCAAAGAGAGCCGGTCGCCGACCAGACGGCTGCCTACTTCCTATGGAAACATGGCAGCTGTTGGTCAGAGGATAAACTGGCGTGAACTATCAAAAGTACCTGCCAGTTTATCCTCATACTAGGGACAACTAACATTTCACTTGTGCTTCTATATTAGAAGCCCAAGTGAAAAATAACGTTTAGTGTCCCTTTAAGGTTCATTACCTTTCCTGAAAAAGGAATCCGACCTTTGAACAGCCTCATGTATGGCTTGAATGTGGATGATTAATGGCCTCCATGATTTTGTAGCACAATATAGGGCAATTCTAGTCCTCACCAGCTGATACAGCATGCTTATTTATAAGGAATAGATCATAAACGGGGCAAGGAACATTCATACCCCTTGTTTATAATAACTGCTAACAGCAGACTTCTTGCAGTTTTTTTTCTTCTTCATATCTGTCTTTGTGACGTTGGTCTGTCCATCTCATTGGCCAGTATCTTGGCCAAAGCAGTTTTGTTTTTAAGTTATGGATTGAGAGGCTGAATGGACTCGTAAGTAACCTGGATTCTGGGATTTAATCCTTCATCGGAACTGGACGCCCCGATCCGAGACAAGGGATGCTAGCCCAACATTTGTAATGATCCAAGTATCTTATTGACACACCAAGGTTTAAAGGAGGGTCTTCTCCAAATCAGGAGTAGGCATCATTATAGTTCAAGGTGGGCATTTTGTTATGGACCTTCACGCACCTTCCATGGTCCATGGTGTACCTGCATAGATACTTTACCTATGCTTAGTCATGAGTTTAAACAACCCTGCAGAATACCAAGGATCCGATGGGGATCGTTATATGAAGCCAACCTGGGGTGCAACCCGGTGGTGCTTAAGCAAGGTATAAACCTTTTTAAACTGGAATCTGGTCGTGCATGGTCTGTAATGCTGGCACAGCCCCAAATTTCACAGGACCATAGCAAAACGGCAATGGTGGCATCTACGCTTTTGCGTTCGCCATTTGACAAGTTCTTTTAAAATTGGGCCAATCTATTTGCGACTTTTCACTGCCCTCTGACAAGGTTAGAAGAATATATATATTTTTTTTTTTCCAGAAAAATAATTTTCTTTCCTCAGTGTATTTTAATTATCTCTATTCCTCTAGGAACTGCTTCCTTTGGTGCTGATGTTCGAGCTGCCGATCGCTGGTATTCTCCAGCAAATTCCTGATCCGAACTCTCCTACTATTCAGCATATATCCCAGACCTACAACATAACCGTATCTTTCAAGCAACGTTCAAGAGTTTATGGCGCTACAGTAATTGTAAGGGGATCTCAGAACAACACTAGCGCTGTAAAGGTAATTACTGCAACAATTATAAACAAAAAATTACAAACTTCAATAACGTGCTGTAACGAGGAACCTCTTTCAACAGTGTGGCCCATATTGGAAGTACTAGTTCGATTGTATCCAGCGGTGTATCTGGGGCATGTACTAAAAAAAATTATTAGCGCTTCCTAAAAGTTGGTGTAACTTTCACATGCAAAATAATTATTTTTCACAAAATAGTTACCAAAAGTATTTAGCGTACCCAAATATAATCACAAAATGTTAGCGCAACCAGAAAAATGCACACTACATAAATAAACGGAAGAGGCAAAAACTGGAGAAAAAAGCTAAATTGTTACAAATATTTGCAAATTGCTTCTTACTCATGTTTTACCTACTTTTTTTTTCTTCTCACTGCATTTGTTTTGTACTGCTTTCCAGTTTTAAATGTTTAAAGCCACGTAAAGTCTCATGGTTTTAAGTTGACCGTGTCCAGGAAATTGGAACCGTAGACTATAAAACATTTCACTGACCGGCAATTCGCCGGCACCTTACGCTCTAGTTATTTTACAGAGAAATAAAGATAAATGTAATAGGTGCGCTAAACATGGCTCAGAGGAAACTCCCAGACTGGTGAATTATGGTAGGCGCAGAGCTGAGTTACTGGCGTGATTCAGTTGTGGAAAGAAAGCCATGCCTGATCGGATTTAATTCTGCTTGCCACAGAAAGATGAAGATAATGGGCGTTACTCATGAAGGAGAGAAATACAGGGCAAAAGGAGTAATATCTACTTTTATTTAATCTTGTTTTATTTACCATCTGTTATTCGTGTCTTTTATTGGGATATCCAGGATATGTATTGGTATGGTGGGCAACAACAGTATAGCTGCCCGTGGTGCCCATTTGATATCAGAGATAGACACAGACGAGTGAGACAGATTTGTTGGTAAACATTTTCCCATCCAGCTGAAAAGGAGTTTTTTTTTTTTCCCCAGCTCTGCTCCTTTGTCCTAAAGTTTGAACTTTCCTCCTCAATTCCCTGCAGTACTTTCATGGATAAGGCCCCTTGTTTAAAAAGAGATAAAATAACATACTTGTCCTTGACCACTTTATGGCAGCCAGTATGGGATGTAAAGGTAGCAGAGCCTTTAAAGCGCGGGTTTACATGACTCGGTTATGTGTTTTTTGTTTGTTTTTGTTTTTTCTTGTGTGTAGATTATGTAAGAAAAGGGGTTTTCCAATGCTATTCATTTATATTAAGTATCATATCTTGGACGATTGTGTGCTTTCTCTTAATGTGTCCCAATTTTGTATCACAAAATTAGAGAAATAAGAGGGATGTGTTTTTTTTAATCAGATCAGTGGTGTATTTTTATTATTCATTTATTCCCCTTCAAGATATGTTATGGAAGGGGGGGGGGGGGGGATTGAATATTTGTGAGCCTTTGATTTTTACACTACACATGCTCCTCAGCCCTGTATACTAAGCTGGTTATTTTCACTGTCTGTACAGTTGTTTATATTCCGCTCTATCTGATCCCCATGAAATATAGCAAAACGTTACCCGAGGAGCTTGGACTCTGCACCTTGTATACATTCCTTAGCTAACTACATCTCGTCGTTAGAGCAAGAATCTTGCTGATCATTTTATTTTTCCACTGCTAAAATCAACCACCTTGAAAACTAGGAGGCCTTCTTTGCTGCATGTTTTCATTTTTAGTTTGGATTTTATTTTGTAACACAAACTAATATCCTCTTATTATTTTATTTTTTGAAGACACATAGATACTATATAAATGGAGTTGTTTACGCACTTCTCCTGTCTGATGGGGCGTGTGTAACCACCATTCTTGGTTCTGGATGATGAACTGGAGTATTTCTGGGCCAGATTGGGAACAGTTAGTAGAGACCTTCCATTGGTTCCTGTACAGATTTTGCTTCAGATTTAGATATTTTGCACTAGAATTCTTTGTAGGGTCTCTTTATTTGACTAGTTACCTCATTTAAGTAAACATATACACAGGTATCGACTGAGGTTATAATATGACACAACGGGGGTCTATCTCCATTGGGGGCACAGAGTAAAGACACACACACAATACACAATCCTGGGGAGATTTGGATCTCACTTAAGGGTACCGAAAATGGACACACTGTCCAGTGCTACAGCCATATTCTTCCAGTTGGGCGCCCCAGAAACTGTTTATGTACCAGGGCCAGTAATGGTCTTGTTCCATTAGTAGAAAGACTTTGATAACCTACATCACAAGTCAAGAGGAAGGATTTCATGGACAGCCTTGCTGAATAAGGTAGAGGATTCATCGGCGATTAGTGGTGGTTCCGTACAAGGACGCACTGTGCTGGTGGCAAGGTCTTTGACCGGCCATACCTCCTGTAGATATGATGAATCGCACAGCACTCGATAAAGTGACAAAGTTCTGACAAGGTTGAAACGTTGCCTCTTTGGGGACTATAAATACCCAACTTTATCGAGTGCTGTGTGATTCATCGTTATTCCTGGAGTAGTTATGTTATCCCTACCTCCGGCACCATTTGAAGTGTGAGTGTGGGTTTGTTTTCGTGTAACGGTCCAACGATCACCAGATGGGGCAGTTTTACTCCATGTTTTGACCTTTTTAGGTCCCACTTTTTCTAATTCCTGGTATAAAACCAAAAAAAAAAATGAGATTCAGGTGCCTAAATGTCGGTGTGTTTGCCTCTTCACAGGAAGGTACAGCCCTTTTGCTCGAACATCTTGCTGGCAGTCTGGCCAGTGCTATCCCGGTCAGCACTCAACTGGATATCGCTGCCCAGCACCATCTCTTCATGATGGGACGCAACGGTGGAAACATTAAGCACATCATGCAACGAACAGGTGCTCAGATTCACTTTCCAGATCCCAATAATCCCCTAAAGAAATCCACAGTCTACCTCCAGGGCACCATCGAGTCGGTCTGTCTTGCCAGACAATATCTCATGGTATGTATTTATGTAATGCTCCAAGACTAGGGATGATGGATGGGTGTTATGAGCAGTCTGTCTGAATGCATGGTACTAATTGATGCAATATATGCACTTACTCATGCTAAGCATTTTGTTGTCATCTGCTAAAAAGCAATTTAGTTCCAAAAACGATTTCTGTTCCATCTGGCCAGGCTCTACATGGCTTTCTTGGTTGTTGTTGCTTTGCCTAACGGATACAATACTAATGGAGGACAATGTAATGTTCCTGCTGGGCCAAAATTCTAATATCATTATTTTCCGTGTTGGCCATTGGCCTTTTGAGACAAATGTTTTTAATATATGATTTACGTATATATTTTAATTATGTTTAAATTATATATATTTTTAAAATTTAAGTTAATTATTTTTTTTTTTTTTAACATTGGGCAGGCTAGATGAGCTGAATGGTTCTCATCTGCCGACATTCCGCATTTCAAACTAATTGTATACACAATTCAGGTGTTGAGGGAATTGAGCCTCTAGACCTGTTCAGGTTGCACCACCAGAAACCCCTATTGGCTGTTCCATTTCTTGTAATTGACTGACATTGGTGCATGTTTGATTCCAGGGATGCCTTCCCCTTGTTTTGATGTTTGATATGAAGGAAGAGATTGATGTGGAACCGCAGTACATCACTCAACTCATGGAGCAATTAGATGTCTTCATCAGTATTAAGCCAAAGCCCAAACAACCAAGCAAAGTAAGTGAATATTTACTCCTCAGCGTAATGCACATTTACTCAACAAAACGCTATTAATATATATATATATATATATATACTTTTTTTTAATTCTTCCACTTGTGTAATTGCATTCTATTTACCATCTCTCTGTGTATCTTTATTGGGATATCCAGGGGTTATATTGATCTGTTGAGCTACAACAGTTTAGTTGCCTTTGGCGCTCACCTGATATCCTAGAGAGACACAGATAAATGAGACAGATTTGCTGTTGGATAAGATATAGAGATTGATAGACTGCAAAGACGATTGGTTAGAAAGTCCAAAGCTGTTACCCACTGGGCAGCCCCAGCCCATTGAGAAAAGTTAGACCCGCTTATGGGATTTTGCTCTCCTCCTCCCCCCTACCCCTTGCCAGCCCTCTCCTGGGGATATCTCCGTGGGATCCCCAGTAATTATTACATTTTAATAGGCTCTACAGAGTGGGATTGTATACATTTCCGGGAGTACATTTCTTTACAGGACGTCAATTTTGTGTGTGTGTGTGTGTGTGTGTGTATTTTTATTTACTTGTTCGGATTTCCAGTTGTTACAAATCTATAACGTCCTCTTGAGATCTGGCTAACTTCCTCTGTTGTGGTTGTTTTTTTTTTTTCTTTTTTTTTTTTTTCTTTTTCAGTCTGTGATTGTAAAAAGCGTGGAACGAAATGCCTTAAATATGTATGAGGCTAGGAAATGTCTCCTTGGACTGGATAGTAGTGGAGTAACCATGACGAGCCCATCTACAATCCCCTGTCCGATGCCCTACCATGGACTGGATATTTTGACTGCTGGTTTAGGACTTACTGGACTAGGTAATCATTCCCTGCTGCAGTACTAAAAAAAAAAAAAAATTAAAAATGAAATGTTTTCCATATTGTCATATTAAACCCTCAAGATTTTTTATTTTTAAACGGTTGAAGGCAACTTCTGATTAAAAAGGCCTCTGAAGCCATTTCCATTTGTTTGGCAAATTTCCGACTTCTAGGCTGCCATGTTGCCTTGACCAGGCAGACCTGATTAATGTGCAGAGTCTGATGTCGACGATACTTGTAGCAAGGGAGAAGATGTGAATCGGTGTTACCAGTGATGGGGAAGGGATGGTTGTCGGAAATCTTTGCTGCCACTGTGCAAAGTTCCCTTTGACCTCTCTCTGATCTTTGGTTTTGCAAAGCCTAGGGCCAAGTTCTTTCACAACCACTGTGCCCTTCAAATTAATTTTTTAAAGAGGCCTCCTCTGCCTCAATACAATAAAACCTGAGCTTTAGTTCTGCTTTAAACAAAATCTTTGTTAGAGACAATGATTTTTTCATGGTAGTGTTCACTTTTCATTTTAAAATCTTTTTGTATAGTTTTAATAATTCTTCCATTGTTTATTATTTGTTGCAGGTCTCTTGGGTCCCAACGCCCTTTCGATTAATTCCTCATCCGCTCAAAACTCCCTGTTGAATGCCCTTAATAATTCTGTTAGCACTCTACACAGTCCGACTTCTGCTCCGAGCCCAACGCTCTGGGCAACTTCATTAGCAAACGCATCAAATACCCAAGGTGAGTTGCCTTTTTTTTTTTTCAATTCAATTTTTACAATTAATCTGGGTTAAAATGAACAAATACTAATGTGTAATCAAATAACCACCATTTTCAATGGCTTAATTTGGACAATATGTTATGATATTCAAGTTACTCTTAAAATCTCATTTAGGGGTGTGTATTATAAATAAATTTCATAAGATATATGGTCTCTGCCTATATCCTGTAAAGGCCCCGCTACTTATAAATGGTCACATCAAACCTCAAGCTGATTAATTTAAATAATTTGCTTTCACGGAGTTAAAGGGACTGATTATCCTGTGGATGCTGAGAATTAAAAAAAAAAAAAAATAATTAAAATGTTCAATACATTGGGAGGGCAAAATTGCAAGCAAATGCTTTAGATAGGAGAAAAATGTGTTTTAAATGTGTCTGTGGAGTCTCTTGTTTATGACATCACCTGTGGCTTGAAATGCAAATTACATATTTGCCATTGAAAAGCAGTTCATTTGCATACAGTGGCACAGGTGATGTCATAAGCAGGAGACTCCACAGGCATTTTCCTCCTGTTTTAGGTCTACTTAGTCAGTGAGGTTAGTGCTCTGGACAGCTTACCTTTATATGGCCGGCAAGCTTAACTATGCTTTAGCCGATATCAGGCAACCAAAACCTCTCATTTATATTATCTATACACAATTGTAGCACAGTCTGTTTTTGTTATGTAAATAGCTTGTACTTTTGATAAAGACTTTACAAGCCTTTATAGAACTCTTAGATTAAAAATAATTTTCCTTTTTTTTAAAAAAAAAATCTGGTTTTGTTTCATGTACACACGAATTGAAGGTTAAATAGATGGCTTTGGTTTGACCGTGATTCTCTTTTCTCGTGGGTTCTGGAAGTTATGTGCTTTGTGATTTGCCACTGTGGTTTCAGACATAATTATTGCCTGCAGTTAGCAAACCATCCGGGAAACAGGATTTGTAAATCCCTAGCGCCAGCAGAATGGGAAAAAAATAGCAGAATGCTGCCAGGCGCGGATCTAATTTTCCTATACACGGCTCTTTGTGATGGAGCTGGGTTAGAGAGCTGTTTCCTTGCTTAGACCATGCACTCCGTACTTGTGATGGTAAAACTAACTTTCTATTAGTTTCACTCATTGTTTCCTCTGGGGCAGTGTTGGTGAACATTCTTGGACTTGAGTGCCCAATCTCCTGCGGAAGCCAAGATGAAACTGTGTCCTCTCACTTCAGCCATTTTTCTTCCGCTCATTCTTGCTCTCCTTCCCTTACTATAATTTCTCTTGTGCCAATCAGTTCAAATAAAAACTGTGCACTAAAGTGCCTAAGATTCACAAATGGCAATCTTAAATAATCACATTTGCTGGGCTTGCAATAATGGATGATGGTACTGTAGATCTCAAAATGCCACTTGTGGCACCCAGGGCCACCATCAGGGGGTGATGGGCGATACACAAAAATGACAGCCATGATCGGGCAGCAGCTGGCAGATGCGGACCCACCTTTTTGTCTGCTGGAAATGACGGGATATTATCGGTGGTGGGTAGGGGGGCGAGAGGGAGATATGGGAGGGGAGCAGAATTTTTTTCAGTTAGGAGCCCTGAAATTTCCGATGGCGGTCCTGGTGGCACCTGTGCCATAGGTTCACCATCACTGACCTAGGTCACTGGCAAACCCTAGAGTCCTGTGTGCAGAATTTATTGCAAATGACTTCCAAGACATTATCTGGGAGAACTGTAAATACGTTCCATTTATAGGCACCTGTCTTTATGTTCTCTTATTTGGCACACCTTAAACAGAATTATTACTCTGGCTACACAGTAACTCTGCTGTACCGTCTTACAGTCCTATACTACAAATGATTTAAAAAGATTGTGTTGTCTTTAACTGACCATTCCATCATGAGTTTGTCTACAATACTGAGCCAGACAATGATACATGTCAAAAGTGGACTAAATAGAAGTCAATACTATATTTTTGCATGCTTAGTTATGCAACAATTATTATGAAGCATGCTCTCTTCTAGTTGGTAAAAGGGTTGTGGAACCGATCTTTTTAAAGCTTCCTTGGCTTTACGAGTATTACTGCTAGTGGTTTTTACCATATTAATTGGGCAAAGCTGTAGTAAGAAATTAATGAAATGTTCCAGCTGACTTGTGCAATCTGCATAACATGGAGCCGTTTCTGGAAAACAATGTCTTTCCTAATAGTGTGCTCGTAAAATACACTGTAAATAATCAGCAACTTTTTTTTGCTTTCTTGTTACAGGCTATTCTTCTATACCCCACCTAATGATGCCATCTGCAGCACAAGCAACATTAACTAGCTTTTTATTATCTGGAGTTCCCAATTATGGGCAGAACACGCCTTCCCCACCCCCTGGATTAACCCCTGTCGACGTCCATATGAATGGGATACATTCAGAGTGCAAGAAAGTTGCATCTGCATTGAACGGTCATGTGAAGGTAGATTTGCAAACTATTTTCTTTGTTGGTGCTTCACATGGGATATGTAAAAGCGCAGTAGGATCCTCCTGTTTGTTATTTTCACTTTTAAAACCAACTTTAAATTCTGAAATGGCTCAAAGTGCATCATAGCACCTGATCTGATTTTAGAACGAATGATGTCATGACGCATGTCCGGTTATTAATCAAATCCTGTGGAATGCGTCGGCACGGATTTTTGTTCTATTGTAGTAATTCCAATATTGTCTTATTTTTGCAGACTTCGAATATGAAATATGCCACCATGTCTGCTTCATCTCGGGGGGACAAAGTGATGAACCCCAACCTACCAGAATCCTCACGACAGTCCAGCAGTCACAGCTCACCTGACCAAGGGGATGCCAAATCTGATTCAGAAGGTGAGTAATGGAGTATTGTTCAGACGAGGTAACAGTTTTAATTTAGAAGTCTTCATGAGACTTTCATGGTTCCCATTTACCTAAAGCTGCTGTGATTGGCAGTCGCATCAATCTGTGAGAAGATGGACGGTCGCTGCCCTGGTTTTTGATTTTGCAAAGACTACGGATTAATAACTTTTGAATGGTATACAGTCAGTCAACCATTCAACTTTACACTCTCAATGAGACAGGTGTGTGTAAAGAAAATAATTGGGATCTAAACCAGAAATTATTGGTTTAGTTTGGCACTTATTGTAACATGCTAGTCCTAGAAACTCCATATTGGTGCCTATACACACAGTTGCAAGTATCGATGCGTATGTGTATCCTAGATGATTTCACCATACATGAATCTAGCTCGAGATTTTGAGTTTTATGGGAACTTTTCAAATCATGGAGTAGCATCTAGGTTCCACACATCCAACAAACATGTTCACATGTGCTTACAGGCTGCAATGATGCTTTCGTAGAAGTGGGCATGCCGAGAAGCCCATCCCATTCTGCAAACACCAATGAGCTGAAACAGATGTTAAGTTCTGCCAAAGTGCCCTGTGCGAAGAGACAAACTGTTGAATTATTACAAGGAACCAAGAATTCCCACTTACAGTAGGTTCCGATCCATTGTATTTTTTTTTTTTTTTTTTACCAAACAAGGTATTTTGTGTAAAAATATAAAAATCTTGCACTAATTAAAATGTTCATATTGTAGTAATACAGAAAGATTGCTTTCGGACTCGGAGATGAGTTCCTCGGAAGGGCCAGTCACGGATAAGAAGGCTCCAGGAAGTGAACGCGCAGCCGAGAGGGCAGCTGCCGCCCAACACATTTCGGATAGGGTACGGCTTAATTCGCAGTCAGTATATGCTAATATGCAGATACTGTGAAATAAAGTAAATTAAAAATAAATATGTAAAAATAGTTTGGATTGGAACATTTTTTTTTTTTTTTTAATCTTTATTTTTTGCAAATTTTCAATATTCAAGACCATTTTTTTTCTTTCGATTATTCACCTGGCGGGAACGTAACGAAATAATAAACCATATTAAATGAGGGACACAAGGTAGAGTCGCTCTGAGTTACTCCTAATGTTTTTGATAAACTCACACACACCTTGACCATATCATACTTTTCTAGGAAATGGTGTAAGGTCAATGAAATTGCAATTTTGCATTCAGCAGAATCAAGAATATAGAATACTTTTCACACTGTACAGTGTGGCTCAGTAATTGTGCCTATCTGATCATGCTGAACATTTCTTGGGGTCTGCAGGACTGTTATAAACTTTGTGGGTTAATCTACATTCTGTTTTTTTTATTTTTTTTATTTGTAGGCCTATGATTATGAACAGAAGAAACTCTTGGCTACAAAAGGTACGCACACTGTATAGAGTGTATAATTACCAGATTTCATTGTGTATTATTAAACTTATGTGCAGAATTCTAGTCTTTTAGGGCTTCGTTTGCTAATCCTGATTTTGTACTTTAAAGAAAAAATTTAAATAAATAAATGTAAAAAAAAAAAAAAGATAGGTTTGCAACATTCACGTAATGGAGTTTCCGCTCAAATGTCCGTATGTTTTGTGAGAATACAGATTTCCCAAAATTTTCTAGTTCTGATGATAATAGGATCCGTACAAACTTTATTTAATTCTTCTTCAGCTATGTTAAAGAAACCGGTTGTGACCGAAGTCCGAACCCCGACAAACACATGGAGTGGACTAGGTTTCTCCAAATCTATGCCGGCAGAAACCATTAAAGAACTAAGACGCGCTAACCATGTTCCCTACAAGCCGACCATGAGCACAACATATGAGGTAAATGCCAATAATGGAGTGCTGTTTAACGCTTTACCAATATGTTCATTTCTTTGGCACTCTGACAAGTCGCCAGACAGATCTCATAGGCTATGTTTCCATTGATATAAGTGAGTGGCTCTCTTCAGTTGGCAAGCATGATGTGAAAATTGTTAGTGGACTTGGCTATAGGTTTCCCCAGCAGTCTGGCATTGCCATCTATACCCAACACAAAAAGGGGTTAATTATAAAACTACATTTTTGGGGCAAACTTCTAAAAGTGGTCCGAGCATCACTAATGTTCTATTGGTTTCTATGGTGACTGCTCCACTCTTAGAACTTTTGCCAATCCAAAGTCCTGAATAGGACAGTCTCAATGGAATGTCCCTGTTGATTGGTTCTCTCTTATAGAACTCTACCCAAACAATTGCCTCGATTTTTGTATCTGGGAAGACCCATGTAACACGACATATGTACCCACTGATGTGGTGTGTTTTTTTTTGGTTTCTTTTTTTTTACCTCAATAAGAATTGTCACTTCTTTTGGTTTGGGCTATTTTGTTCCCACCTGCAGTTTAGCAAATCCTTTCATAGATACTGCTTTGAGATGTGTACTTGCGAACAGACTAACCTGTATTTAATTGCCTTTATCACAGACCCCAATGTCTTTATCCCGGTCCAATAGTCGAGAGCACTTGGGGAATGGCAGTGACTCGGATAACTGGAGAGATAGGAATAGCATTGACTCATCTCATAATGACTACTCCTCTTCCATTGGGAGTCCCAAGAGAAAACAAAACAAATCAGGTAAACACTCGTTCAGTCTGAAAAGTCTAAAATACGCTGGTAGTCACAATGTTTAATGTATATCCAGTTTGTACTAGAACTAGTTAGTTAAAGTAACTGATGCAGATAAGTCATCATTTATTTTGTGTTCTATCTATAATCTTGGTGATGCTATTCAGTTCGTGTGGAGGGAAGTGCTAGACCAATGATGGCTAACCTTGGCATTGTGGATGTTTGGGGAACGGTCTTTCCACTGACTCTACATCATGGGATATTTATTGTACAAACAATTAGTGCCAGAGTTGGTCGTTGCTGTACTAAATCGCACACCTACAGAGTAGTAGTTCATTGGAAATAAGTGTTTAATAAACTCTATTGTCAAACGGACATGAAGGATTATGTATAATTGCGTGGGCAGTATATATTATCTGTCCAGGTAAACAGTCAGAAGAATATGCCTCTTTAAGAAATTGTATTTAATGTATCGTTTTAACATGTCCTTTGTGGGTAACATTATGTAGTTCAGCTATACACACTACTGTTCCAAAATGTTGGGGTCACTTAGAAATATCCTTGTTTTCCATGAAAACATACATCAAATGAGTTGCAAAATGAATAGGATATACAGTCAATAAGTTGACAAGGTTAGAAGTATTTATGTTAAATTTAAGTAATGGTGTCCTTTTAAATTTTGCCGTCATTAAAGAAACCTCCATTTGTAGCAATTACAGTCTTGCGTTCTAGCTATCAATTTGTTCAGGTAATCCGAGGAGATTTCACTCCATGCTTCCTGAAGCTACTTACGCAAGTTGGATTGCTAGAAGACGGAGTCTGTTCTTTTTCTGAGACATGAAGGCAGTTTCATGCGAGAAATTGCCAAGAAATGGAAAATCTCATACAATGCTGTGTACTACTCCCTTCACAGAACAGTGCAATCTGGATCTAACCAGAATAGAAAGTGGGAGATCCCCAGTCACCAGATCTCCAACCTATTGAACTGCTGTGGGAGCAGCTTGACCATATTGTATGTTACAAGTGTCTATCAAGCCAATCCAACTTGCGAGAGTTGCTTGAGGAAGCATGGAGGGAAATTTCTTCAGATTAGAATAATACCTTTGGCTAGAAAGCCAGGCTGTAATTGCTACAAATGGCGTTTCACCGATGAAAGCAAAGTTTAAATGACATCATTACTTAAATTTAAAAAAAACCCCTGATTTCTAGCCTTGTCAACCTCTTGACTGTATTTCCTATTTATTTTGCAAGTCATCTCAGAAAAGGTCTTCATTTTTGGCCATTCTGAGCTTGTAATCAAGCCTACAAATTCTGATGCTCCAGATATTCAACTAGTCTAATGCAGGACAGTTTCATTGGTTCATCAGCACATCATTGATTTTCTAAAGATCAATTTTGTAAAATTATAGACTTGGATTAGCCATTGGAACACAGGAGTGATGGCTGCTGATAATGGTCCTCTGTGCGCCTATGTAGATATTACATTACAAATCAGCAGTTTCCAATTAAAATAGTCATTTGCAGCATTTACAATGTCTACACTGTATTTCTGATCCATTTGATGGTATTTTAATAGGCAAAATTGTCTTTTCTTTCAAAAACAAGGACATTTCTAAGAGACCCCCAACATTTTGGTCAGTAGGGTATGCGCCGTAGACCTAATTAGATTACATAAACACTTGTATAGTGTCAATTACAGAGAGCGTGGTAGAGAAGTTAGATGTTAAAATACAAGTAGATGAACATATAATGACAAATACAGGATATTAGGAAGCGCGATGTAAAGGGTCCAATATGACTGGAAATAGTTTGATCCTGAAAAGAATCAGATTGTGTAGATTTATGGTTTTCAGAGCATTTGTTATAAAATTTAGCACATGGTACGATGTATTTAAAATTGTGATGTTCCATTGAATTCCTATGAAGGATTTGTACAGAACTCATGGTAACTTCCTATTTCCATTTCATCCCGTGCCCTATCTCACAGCAGAACACTATCTTAGCAGCAGTAATTACATGGATTGCATTTCTTCATTAACTGGAAGCAACGGCTGTAATCTCAACAGTTCATTCAAAGGGTCTGATCTCCCCGAGCTGTTCAGCAAGCTTGGACTGGGAAAGTACACGGATATCTTCCAGCAGCAGGAGGTCAGTACATGGTTATAACATACAGGCTTATGGTCTAACATACATGTTTCATATGATTTTTAACACTGATTATGGTACCTAGACTATAAACAGGGGTGGACAAACTGTGGCTCTCCGGCTGTTATAAGACTGCATCTCCCATACACCTCTGCCCGCCTGTTAGCTGGGAGATGTAGACCTCCAACAGCTGGAGAGTTGAGGTTCGTCATCCCTTCTATAGATGATCGACCCTTTACTTAAGAAGCTGTGTTAGTAATATGCTGCATATTACATTTTTCATTCCTTGTATTAGATTGACCTTCAGACGTTCCTTACACTGACCGACCAAGATTTAAAGGAACTCGGGATAACCACATTTGGAGCTAGAAGGAAAATGCTGCTGGCTATCTCAGGTAAGCCCAATGCCACACACTTCCCAAATGCAATAAAACAGACCATATTGGCTTATAACAATGGAACATGGAATATTCAGTGGACCTTTTTATGTTCCATTTGGGTTACTTTTGTTGTCCTTCGCATTCCACCAATGTAGGACTCCAGGAAGACAGAGATGTCTTGTTTTCTAGGATGTCCAGTAGAGGGCATTGCCATACCTTGTCATATCAGTAGAGACTAGGATGCTTTGAACCCTTCAAGGAAGCTGTAGCAAAAACATAAGTACTGTTTTAAATGCACTATTTAAATTTTAAATAGAAATGTTTTAATGAAAAGAATATAAATGGTATACCTTATTGAGCCCTCTTTGCTCTGTATAGCTCTACAGGGCGCGGACATGTTTAGAATCTTAAAACCGTTTTACATTCACCTTGGTTCAGATGAAGGAAGATCTGTCCGATCTGACCCAAGATTCTAAACAGGTCTGAGCCCTGTTAGAGCTAATCGTCTCAATAAATGGCATTATTTATATTCTTTTAAAGCATTTTATTTGCAGACTTTCTACACGTGATGCAATCTTTCAAATAAACATTAGTTCATTTTTTGATACAGTTGTCCTTTAACAATCACTTAGCTTGAGCTGAACATTTTATGTAGACCAGGGCTGGGTAATATGTGTCCTTTTGAACTTATTATTGAACTGGAACCCCATGATGTTGAGGGAGGCAAAATAGTACTAAATGGATCCAGAAGGCTTACTTTGCATCCTTGGAATTGTATTTCAGCAACAGATACAGGGTCACATTAACTGGATTAGCAGGTTATTTAAATAATTCCATTCTTATTTCAGTCCCTAGACATAATTAAAAATGCACAGTTACAAGAGGCATTTCAGAAGCTCTGTGTGCATCAGACTCGGTGTGCACCAGCAAAACATGCTTGTACCTAAGCCACTCATTTTTCCTGGAGTTAGTTCTACATTGGTGCACTTTGTTATAATGCCGCTATTAGGCACCGTTTTTTTGAACATGACCCCAATTCATAATTGTATTAAAGTATGTTTGTTTTTGTTTTCTTCTTACTGTAGAACTGAACAAAAACAGGCGGAAACTTTTTGAACCAACCAATATACGTTCATCTTTCTTGGAGGGTGGCGCCAGTGGGAGGCTCCCACGCCAGTATCACACCGACATTGCCAGTGTCAGTGGTCGCTGGTAGCAGCCAGCAAGTATCACTTGACCATAAGCGCTGAGAAACATGACTCACCTGTGGACATGCATCGCTGCATATCATCACCATCAGCACTTTACAGCCAAGGGTACCACGGACCAAAGCATACTGTGTCCACACAAGTATCCCCCCCCCCCCCCAAAAGCAAAACACTTGTGTCGTCATCCCGAACACCAAAACGTGGATTATGTTTAGTAAGTCTATGTCGACTGGACCGAATTGCAAAAAAAAAAAAAGATTTTATGTTTTAGTATTTTATTATGTATAACTATAATGTATGCACTGACATTTTTACCTTTAATGAAGATTTAATCGCTCAGATTATCAGAGGGCATGACTTAATGGTTTTTATTGTGAAGGAATTTTTTTTTTTTTTTTTTTGGGTACTCAAGAATAATCAAGATGTCTGCACTTTACACGCTCCCAAATTCGTCTCCTGTGGAAATGTAATGGTCTTCTATTTCTGTGTACACCCAATGTATCGACACTAATGGATCATATCTCCTCTGTGCTTTTTTTTTTTTTCCGAGCGACCCCTAATTTCATCATCCTTATATCGCAAAGTACTATTAACTGTGCAGACCTTATGCTGGGAACGGTCGGCCATTTTGCAAGGAATTGCATTACTGGTAGATGTTTTATGTTTCTTCTGTTATTTAATATTCTTGGAACCCTTACAATGAAAGTTCACTGTAACAGATGAAAGCCACAGTATGGACATTTTTGTAGTTTAGTATCCCTGTTTTTTTTTTTTTTTTTTTACCCTCCTCACCAGAAGAGGTGTACGTAAAACATTACGAGCCTATCATAGAAGTCATTTATGTTAATTTTTATTTATACTGTATGTTTAACCATCTCTCCTCTTCAGAAAACATATAGACCTTATCAATGATTATCTGCGATAACTGGCTTCAGTGGTAGTCATATGATAACCGCATGCTTACAAAACTTTTTTTACCTGTTCAGAAGCATATCTGATCTTTTGTGATACGTAGAACTCTTCGAATGCCACTTGGGCTGAGTCGACTGTTTAATTCTTTGTTGTGTAACTTTCGCCTGTGGCCCTGCAATAGATTAACTTTCAATGATTCATCAATATTAATTTCAGTAGCCACCTATTGTTAATATATACTGTGAAAATACTGGAGTATCAAGTGGTCTTAAACATCTCATGTATTCTCAGCAGAGGTGAGGGGAGGCCTTAACACCGGTTATCTTTTGTGTACAGTTGTGTTTCCAATCAATTACTCTTTTCCCTCATTGAATTGTAAATTGATTATCCTAAATGGATTGTTGAACATGTGTTTGAAGTGTTAACACCTAGGGTAACATTCCGTGCCTTGAAGTGTACGATATCTGACCAAACATCCTAGTAAATAGAGATGGGTTCAATAATTCAGTTCATGGGGAACTTGCCGCACAAACATTTTACATGCACTAAAGGAATGTGTTTTTGATTTTTCATATACTTGTCATTTTGTTTTGCTGCAAATCTGCAATGCAAGATTTCTAATAAGGCACTATTTTGTTGTGGTTTGGGGAACTTATTACACTTTTTTTTTTTTTTTTTTTTTGGTGAACCACTTCCTGTGTTAGACTTGTGGTGTTAAGGGCTAGTAAGCAATTAATAACACGCCACATAGACTATTCATATGATTAAACCCACTTTTTAATAGACACACACATGGGTATTGCTACATTTTTGTACTTCGCAACGTACATAGTCTCCCTTTACCGTAGTTTTTGTTTTTAATTTCTATTAGGATTATTCGATTTTACTTTTAAATGACTGGGTGTGGCATAGGGGAAAGATACATATATTTTTTAATCACCCCAAAGATACTACAGTGATTTTTCAGTAAGACTTTATATATGCACACGGATGCACAAAGATTATACACGTACTGGAGATCCCTTCTCACTTTTCTTTTAATCTCATTGATTAAACCGGGACAATGCAGGTGAAGGTATTTGTCGCACAGTGCCTCCGCTGTGCACAATTCGTTTAAGTTGTTAAATCCCATTATTTTGTTACTTTTTTTAAGTTGTGCCTTGACAAGTGAGAGTGACAAGTTATCTGTAAATGTAGAGCAGATACAGATTATTTTTCAGTGGGTCGCGGGAGAATGATGACAATACATATATAATTTTTTTTTTTTTACTTTTTTTTTTTTAATTAAATGTGGATAAAGACCATTAAAATGCATTTTTTTAAACTAATCATTTTGTTATGTTCAAGAAAATAAATTTCTATAACCCCTATGTTGTGTACTTTGTTTTATTTTAGCATTTTATGGTTTTCAAAACTGGCCAATTATACAGCCACATGTACACACATTAACACATGCCGTGTCACATGCAGCCACACATTCACACACACTGACTTATGCAATGTGACGCTATCTTTGGCGCCATCCGGTCTGTCTCGCTCTCCCTCTACGCCATCCCGGTCTGTCTCTCTCTCCCTCTACGCCATCCCGGTCTGTCTCGCCCTCCCTCTACGCCATCCCGGTCTGTCTCGCTCTCCCTCTACGCCATCCCGGTCTGTCTCGCTCTCCCTCTACGCCATCCCGGTCTGTCTCGCTCTCCCTCTACGCCATCCCGGTCTGTCTCGCTCTCCCTCTACGCCATCCCGGTCTGTCTCGCTCTCCCTCTACGCCATCCCGGTCTGTCTCGCTCTCCCTCTACGCCATCCCGGTCTGTCTACACTTTTTTTTTTTTTTAATCTCTCTCTCCTCTTCCCTCCTCTCTCCCTAATGTCTGGGGTCTTTTTCCTCCACTCACCTTTAACAAGCAAGCCATACAAAGAAATAGTGCAGCATGTGACTCTGGAATACCCTTCCTCCGTTTAGGACAGACCCCACCCCGCTTTCAGGCAAATTAAAGATTTGGCTATTGATTGATTGAGTTTTGACCTATTCTACCATAACCGTTCTTGCTACTATGGGCTCCTTCCATACCTGACCACCTCCTACATTCCACAAGCCTCTCTTGCGAAAGATGATTCACCCTGGTTATGCATGATCCTAGATAAACAGAAAAGTAATATTCAAACAGAAGAAAGAGAAAGGTAATCTTCATTAGAGGTCCAACGTGCTGGTCAAAAAAACGACCCAACCTGGGAAAACTATATATATGTGTGTGTGTGTGTGTATTGAACTGTGAATATTGTACCATCCTTGGTTATTGTACCAAGAAATCCTGGAAGTACACAAGTTAAACCCCTACATTTATAATACAATTAACTGAGGTAGCAAATGCAAAAACAAAGTATTCTATAGCATATATTTTGCAGAAAATTAGTCTGTTATTGCAGGTTGTGATTGACTGCTGTATTGGCAGAATAAATGTCAGTGAAGTCTACAATCTTCCCGAATGGATGTATTTCTTAAATAATAAATTACAGAGGTTCCATAAGGGGGCTTTTAGCGGTCCAGATCTACAACATGATCATGATGTTGGCTCACACACACCAATCACGTGAGAATAAGTGAATTCTGGGTCTGAGAGATGGTACTGAAAATTATATTGGTTGCAATTGTTTTTTTTTTTTTTTTTTTGGGGGGGGTGTGTAAGGGCTATGTTTTTTGGACAACCGGCAGGTAGTGTAGATAACCTGCAGACAAGACAGCTGAAGCCTTTTTTTTTTTTAATTTTATTTCTAAAAGCTTACATTTTTATTTTATCTCACAAAAAGTTGAAATAGATTTCTTATTGGTTTGTCAATAAAACAAAAGTACATATATAGTATGAAAAGTGTATTTTCCCTTTTTTCCTTCCCTTCCCCACTAAAGATTTGGAAGCGGGATTGGAATAGAATACATTAATTATATAGAGATACATTGCCTCAGTCTAAAGGAAATGCAGGTTCCTAAACGGGGGGTACTTCGTCCCCAGCCATTTATCCAAGAGGTTTCCAGACGAGCCCCACAATTGTTTGAGATGTGGGCCTCCAAATGGGCATTGAGACGTGATTTTGAAATTATGTTAATTACATGTTTAGACAAATGTTCTATGCGATCATGATTTGGACCCTAAAAAAAAAATAGAGGTGGCTCTTCATCTGGCATTCCCAAAAGAGGTCATTTAATAATCTGTAAATTCTAAAATGTATTATTGGTTGCATGTTTTTATTTGTGTTAATTTTGTATGTATGTTTTAATAAAGAAATTGCTAAATTTTAAAATATGGACTTATGTATATTTGTATTGAAATGTTTGTTTTTTATTTAATTTGCTTTTGTATAAGAAAAGAAGAAAAATAAAGAAATGTTTGAACATGGTTGATGCTTAAAAAAATATATATAATGAAATGGTTGAAACCTATTCTACTATTCTTGGTTCTTGTATAATCACAAATTCTGTTGGTGCTAAAAAAAAAAGTAAAAAAAAACCTTTATTATAATAAAATATACTGATCCAGGACCAAATGCCATATACTATAGGTTTTTTTTATAACATTTTTTCTTTTTTTTCCGCTTAATTAGCACTGTACAGTCCAAAAAAATAAATAAAAGAAAACTATCTTGGGCATCTCCTTAATTGTAATTCCAGTAGATATTCTGGGCATCAATACAGTTTAATCCTGGTGCACTGTATAAACTGTAGTCCTGTTTAAGTGACAGGCTAGAATTTAAGCATCAATTCTCAGGGAGGAAATTAGAGGTTATGAGTTACACTTGAACCACCATCAATGTTGTACTTATGGAACATGTAAGCCTTTCCTAAACAATGGCTGGAGAAGACTGTTTAAGAGCAAATGTCAATGTTTTGATTGTAATTTTCTGAGACCACCTACAATGTAACTTCATTAAGAAAAATATGTATATATATATATTTTTTTTTATAAATCATTTTCTAAAAATCATTTATCCCCAGGAACATGCTATTAAAAAAAATCCAATAATGCCATTAATGCAAGATAAATTAATGTTTTAATATCGTCCCCCTTTTTTTTTTTTTTTACTTGTTTTAGAACAGGCTTTTAGTGTTTTATTTGGAAAGTAATCAGTCATTTGTTTTTTTTTTGTTTTTAAAGACCTATGAAGAGAATACGGTTTATGATTATTTTTTGATATATATGGATTGGATTTTCTATAATGTTAATGTCAATCTTTTTTTTCTCAAATTAATGGATATATACATTTTTATGAAAGACCAAAAAAAAGGGACAATGCTTAGTGTGTCTGGGCTGGAGCTGGATTATGCTTGCTTTCTTTGCTTGTGGGTTGTGCTCTCTGCCAGTCTTTGCTTGCGCGTGTGTGGCTCTTACTTCTCCAGTTTCCAAAGAAAGGATGGCACCATTTGCAAATAATAAATTCTTTATATCTCATCAGTATAGAATTATCCTTTTATTTGCAGTTTAAAGTTGGAATATGAAATTCATTCCGTATACCTGCCAACATTTAAAAATTTGTTCCCGGGACGCAAGTGGCAGGTCTGTTGTGACCCTGGGGCATTGAACTCCAGCCTCCCCAGTGCACATAATGGGCCTGTGTGGCGCAGTTCTTCCTGTGTAAGCGGTGTATGTCTTAATATATACACAGTTTATACTCCATGCTGCCTGTGTACAGGCAGTATTGCTGGGATAGACCTAAATTGGACAGGGCCCCAAAAACTCTGACTTTCCTGGCAAATTCGGACCTGTTAGCAACTATGCGTCCAGCAATGGTGCAGGATCAAATAACTGCTCAATGGTTGACTATATAAAAGACCTAGCATAAGAGAAATATGTTGCATGACATGATTAGAGTCCCGACCTCTAAGTTTGACAATGCTTTTTTTTCCTGACGAGCATTTCTCCGCAGACAGACGTCAAGACAATTCTCCCTGGTTTTATCAAATGGCAAAACGTTCTTGACTGGATTCACCCTCTGTCCTCGCTGGTTTTCCATGAAAAGGAAATGATTGCTCATATACCAAGTGAGATGTTACAGTAACAATGGGTAACACAAGATGACTGTGTGTTTTATTTTTTTTAACTAGTTTTGGAGCATCAGAGACAAATCCCAGAATCCCTTCAAATTAAACTCATTAAAAACAATGGCTGGATCACATATTAAACTAACTGCTGCTTAAACTTCTTGAATGTATGATTTGTTGATACATGTAAAATAACATGAAACATATAAGGGAAAAGCACTAATAAATGGGGAAAAAGGAATCTTAGAGTTTTAAACCTGGTATTTTTATGTTTGAAATAGTCAGGGAAGTAGGCCCATCTTCAGTCAATAACGCATACAGCCAATCGCTAGACAGTTTCTCTCTCATTGGTTGCACCCAGTGTTCTACTCTTAGAACATAGACATGAACTACAGCTGCGACAACATTCTACATGGGGCACATTAACCCTTTAAGGACCAGGGATTTTCCTGGGCCAAGGACCAGAGCGTTTTTCAATTTTTAATACGCGGTTTTTGAAACATAAATTTCCTCTCTCTCATTTAACGCACCCATACAAGTTATATGTTGTTTTTTAGAGGACAGTTAGAGCTTTCTTTTGATACCCTATACATAAAAATGATTTACATTTTAGTATCAAAAAATACATATAAAAGAGGAAATTTTTGAGGAAAAAAAAGTTTTTCCCCATTATTTTCCCAATAATAAGCTACACAACTAGTGCAACACTAACCCACTTATCCCCCCTAATTAACCAACTAATAAAAAAGAAAAATATTGGTTCCCAAACCCCCCATAACAAAAAAGACAGAAAAAAACTCTGAAGAGTGCGATGTCAGATCAGTAAAAATCATGCAACAGGCATGCAGGGGTTAAATTTTATTAAATAAATATATTAAAATTACCTTTATTTATTCAAAAAAACTTTATAAATTGTAAAAATAAAAAAATCTGTTAAAAAAAAAACTAAATGAGGGCCATAAAGTGGAAGGAAACTGATCACAGTTAAAAACTGTGATCAGCAATGAAAGGGTTAATTTTTTTTTTTTTTTTTTTTTTAACCTATGTGTGTATAATTAATTTATTTTTACTTACAGGTCACTCTGTGCTTCACTATAAGAATGTGAAGCACAGAGAGTGAATTAGAGGCAAAGTCAGTGTGTGAACACACTGACTTTGCCATCTAATTTGCATGTTATCGCGGTGATGACTAAATCACCGCGATCACATGGCCGGAAACTGACCGATCGGGTCCAGGAGCTTTGCCTCGGGTGCGAGGCTTAGTCCTGGACCCGTTGCAGACTAGCTGGCGGTGCCCACGGAGCGCACCGCCGGCTAGACTGCATGACGAGTTAACTCGTCATAAGGTCGCTAACGCTGCGGCTCTTATGACGAGTTAACTCGTCATAAGGTCGGGAAGGGGTTAATGCTATATTGCCATACATTACATAATCAACATGCATAACATAAACACCATACCTGAATAACTTTTCCTGGGTGCGTTCCTGAAACACGTTGTGGGAAATTGTGACCCAGCAAAGTTGAGCACCAGCCTACCCTGTATAGATGCTGGATATATGTATCTGATTGCTCTGTGTTCTGTCTGTGAATGTCTGTCACTGTGCATAGGTAATAGCTTTGCTGGGACTGATCCGAACCTGGGATAGGGAATGACCCGGCAAATTTGGGACAGTTACCAACTCTGAAACACACCAAAAACAGTATTCCATGGGCAAATGTCCAGAAACGTCCCCCCTTCAAACTCGTGCCCTATATATTAGACATATACTTAGCCATGTATGAAATATATACTTAGCCCTATATGAGGCAGCATGGTATAGGTTTGAAACTCTGGAGCCCTTTTAAAAAGGATGTAGCATTGGCTGGAAGACATGGAAATGTAATGTGAAACAGCAATTATATACAGTATCCTACTGTATTGTGTGACCGGTGTGTACAATTTTTAGATCTTTAAATGAAAACAGTCTTGAGGCTTTCGAGCAGGAAAATGTAACCACTTGAGTGCCTGGTATGTGTATTTTTCTCTTTTAGGAGATTGACTATCAAATATCTTTACCCGTAGCCATTCTTGGGCAGGAGCTTTAACTGAAATGAATTTCTGTTTTTATTATTTTGTTCAAGGAATAAACTGTAAATCATGTTCAATGTTGGCACAGACAGGAATGCATAATGCTAGCCAAGCCAAAATCGAAAAGGAATTAATAAACCTTAGTGAGCGGTGCTCTGCATAGAATGGAAATACATTTACAAGTTTACAATGTAATACCGGTGGGGTATAAAATATGAAATACATGAGCCTATGAGAAGGAACCTGTCTTAGGTTCAAAATGCGTTGGCTGATTTTTTTTTTCTTTACTCCCCTGAATTATGCTATAGTTTCAATAAATGAGCATATTTATTTTTTTTATTTTTTTTTTACACCTTTTGCATTCATCTGCCTTTATGTAAGTTTGGATTTATTTTTTTATTAACCTGAATCTTTATTCTTACAAACAAAAAATAGAATTTTATTTTATTACAAAAGAACTTTTGAAATTAACTTTTCACTTCAAATTAAAATGTACAATCTGCTCAAATGTAACTTAAATTTTTGGATTTAATGCTCCAGGTCCTTGTTTTGGCAAATAGATTGACAAGATGTTTGGAGAGGTTGGGTAACTATGCAACCGAAACATTGATTATTCTGTGACTTTAGAGAACCAACAAAATATCAAAAATGATCTATACATGGTTAGCAGATCTGCAAAATCCTTTTACATGTATATTATATGGTGTAATATTCACTCCATCGCCTAGACAATTTTGTACTGTTGTTAAAAAGAATAAAAATACGGTATATCCATACATTCTAACGTATCTAGCAAAATCATATGTAAATGAACAGATTGCAAGAGAAATGTGTTTCATAGTGTGTGCTGTTTATGACCTCATCTTGTGGACCGATATGCAAATTACATATTTTCCATTGAATGTGGTTAATTTGCATATCAAGTCACAAGATATAAGCACCATAAATATATTAAAACCCATTTCTTATTTTGTGTATTTGTTTGCAATTCTTGTAACCAGGGGCGTTGGGTCCCTTAATAACTTTTATTGTTGCCTAGAGTATCTGTTTACAGAGAGGGATGGTGGTAAGAAGGACACTAGAGAGATAGTGGACTTGGGGGTAAGAGAGACACTGGAGGGATAGTGGGGGTGGGGGTAAGAGACACTGGAGGGATAGTGGGGGTGGGGGTAAGAGACACTGGGGGGATAGTGGGGGTGGGGGTAAGAGAGACCCTTGAGGGATAGTGGGGTGGGGGTAAGAGAGACCCTGGAGGAATAGTGGGGTTGGGGGTAAGAGAGACCCTTGAGGGATAGTGGGGTGGGGGTAAGAGAGACCCTGGAGGAATATTGGGGTTGGGGGTAAGAGAGATAGTGGAGAGATAGTGGGGTTGGGGGTAAGAGAGACAGTTGAGGGATAGTGGGGGTGAGAGAGACTCTGGAGGGATAGTGGGTGGGGTTAAGAGAGACACTGGAGGGATAGTGGGGTTGGAGGTAAGAGAGACAGTTCCTGCAGAAAAAAGTAAATAAGTAAGGACATTACTTTTACTCAGCTAGTGTGGGCAGTCCTGGCTTCTTGCAAACTGCTGTAATTTCACAATTTCATCTAGCTGTAAGTATTTTATATTTTAAGGAATGCAAAATAAAACATGCATTTTAAAGTATTTTGAAATCACAGTAATATGCATTAATATTTGGAAGATGCATTTTGGGCACTAGACAGTAGCTTTAATGGCTTCAGTGGAGTAGTACAAAATGTTAGGAGACCTTACAAAAACCCTCCTATTTTTGTTCCCGCTCTTCTATATGGTGATTTCCAACCCTCATTTCAACTCCTATTGTTCTCTCCATTCTCCTGTTGTACACAATTTAGCACAGTTATCGCCTTCCTTTTTTAGTTTTGTCCTCTTTTAAGCACCTCATACTCTATAGATCCCTAAAATTCGGTTGAGTGCCTGACATTACCCATTTATTCCTCTGTCAAAATATAATATTTTTCTTTTGTTATTGGCACCCAAAACACATTCTACATTCTCCAAAAACTCCACCTTCTTTTTCGTGGTCTTCAGAGACATTACTTGAAAATCTGACAAAGCACAAGGTATCCTTTGTAAAGCACTGTATAACTAAATGTGGTTTGCAAACTGAATCCCCCCCCCCCCCCCCCCCATCTCAGAGTAGTCACATCATAAAGGCTCGTTTACTTAGGAACTTATCTGGTTTAAACAGGAAGTGCCAAATATGACCGCTTCTTATTGGGCTTTTAATGGACTACTTTGAGCAACAACAAAAAAATTATAATTATAGGGTCTAGTCAATAAAGAGAGAACTGCAGGGAATTTAGATGGGAATTTCAAACTTAAGGCCAAAGTAGCGGAGTTGGAAAAATTTCTGCTGCACTGGAGAATTTTTCCAACTCCTGATACATTGTCATAAAGGTTGAAATTCCCATCTCGATTCCCTTTAGTTCTCTCTCTATCGAGGTAGATCCTGAAAAATTGCATCTACTGTGTGCATTTTAAATAGAAATGGTTTAATGAGATCGGCTGTACTTGGCTCCATCAGCTCAATATCTGGCACTGTTTATTATAGGGACTGGCCCTGTCTTCTGCTAACTGGGATCATCTCTTTCATTACTTAGTGGAAAACTATTGGGGGGAGCTACCAGAGCTCCATGGATGGTGACAGATGACACAATATTTAGAACAAGACAATCTGTTAATAATATATAAGAAATTGATGCAAATGTTCGAGTTTTTTTTGGGTTTTCTAGTACGGCAATTTTCTTTGGTATTGGAGAAGAATGGGAGTCGATCTGAAAGTGTATACCACACCACTTCTCCTCCATTTTCTAAACAGGACGTTGTTGAATACACATGAAGTCTTACAAAATATAAATTCTAGAGTGTAATAATGGCCTCTTAAGTCTCTAAACATTTAAAGGGGTAATAAAATCTCCAGATGACCTTTTTATCATACAGCTTTTGATTAAAATAGCTTAGGAACAATGTTCCAGTGGAACACTATTAAAAAGTCATTTCTATTTGATTTGGACCTTCCAGTTTGCCATGTTGTGCCACCTGAGGATGTGTACACACTCACATCATCCCTTTGCAACAAGACCAGACTGTTCCATACATGCTCCTGATATTTCTCCTGGACCCACATACACTCACATCAACCCTTTGCAACAAGACCAGACTGTTCCATACATGTTCCTGAGACTTCTCTTGGACCCACATACACTCACATCATCCCTTTACAACAAGACCAGACTGTTCCATACATGCTCCTGAGACTTCTCTTGGACCCACATACACTCACACCAACCCTTTGCAACAAGACCAGACTGTTCCATACATGCACCTGAGACTTCTCTTGGACCCACATACACTCACATCATCCCTTTACAACAAGACCAGACTGTTCCATACATGCTCCTGAGACTTCTCTTGGACCCATATACACTCACACCAACCCTTTACAACAAGATCAGACTGTTCCATACATGCTCCTGAGACTTCTCTTGGACCCACATACACTCACACCAACCCTTTGCAACAAGACCAGACTGTTCCATACATGAACCTGAGACTTCTCTTGGACCCACATACACTCACATCAACCCTTTGCAACAAGACCAGACTGTTCCATACATGCTCCTGAGACTTCTCTTGGACCCACATACACTCACATAATACCTTTACAACATGACCAGACTGTTCCATACATGCTCCTGAGACTTCTCTTGGACCCACATACACTCACACCAACCCTTTGCAACAAGACCAGACTGTTCCATACATGCACCTGAGACTTCTCTTGCACCCACATACACTCACACCAACCCTTTGCAACAAGACCAGACTGTTCCATACATGGTCCTGATATTTCTCCTGGACCCACATACACTCACATCAACCCTTTGCAACAAGACCAGACTGTTCCATACATGTTCCTGAGACTTCTCTTGGACCCACATACACTCACATCATCCCTTTACAACAAGACCAGACTGTTCCATACATGCTCCTGAGACTTCTCTTGGACCCACATACACTCACATCAACCCTTTGCAAGAAGACCAGACTGTTCCATACATGCTCCTGAGACTTCTCTTGGACCCACATACACTCACATCATCCCTTTACAACAAGATCAGACTGTTCCATACATGCTCCTGAGACTTCTCTTGGACCCATATACACTCACACCAACCCTTTACAACAAGACCAGACTGTTCCATACATGCACCTGAGACGTCTCTTGGACCCACATACACTCACACCAACCCTTTGCAACAAGACCAGACTGTTCCATACATGCACCTGAGACTTCTCTTGGACCCACATACACTCACATCAACCCTTTGCAACAAGACCAGACTGTTCCATACATGCACCTGAGACTTCTCTTGGACCCACATACACTCACATCAACTCTATGCAACAAGACCAGACTGTTCCATACATGCTCCTGAGACTTCTCTTGGACCCACATACACTCACACCAACCCTTTGCAACAAGACCAGACTGTTCCATACATGCACCTGAGACTTCTCTTGCACCCACATACACTCACACCAACCCTTTGCAACAAGACCAGACTGTTCCATACATGGTCCTGATATTTCTCCTGGACCCACATACACTCACATCAACCCTTTGCAACAAGACCAGACTGTTCCATACATGTTCCTGAGACTTCTCTTGGACCCACATACACTCACATCATCCCTTTACAACAAGACCAGACTGTTCCATACATGCTCCTGAGACTTCTCTTGGACCCACATACACTCACATCAACCCTTTGCAAGAAGACCAGACTGTTCCATACATGCTCCTGAGACTTCTCTTGGACCCACATACACTCACATCATCCCTTTACAACAAGATCAGACTGTTCCATACATGCTCCTGAGACTTCTCTTGGACCCATATACACTCACACCAACCCTTTACAACAAGACCAGACTGTTCCATACATGCACCTGAGACGTCTCTTGGACCCACATACACTCACACCAACCCTTTGCAACAAGACCAGACTGTTCCATACATGCACCTGAGACTTCTCTTGGACCCACATACACTCACATCAACCCTTTGCAACAAGACCAGACTGTTCCATACATGCACCTGAGACTTCTCTTGGACCCACATACACTCACATCAACTCTATGCAACAAGACCAGACTGTTCCATACATGCTCCTGAGACTTCTCTTGGACCCACATACACTCACACCAACCCTTTGCAACAAGACCAGACTGTTCCATACATGAACCTGAGACTTCTCTTGGACCCACATACACTCACATCAACCCTTTGCAACAAGACCAGACTGTTCCATACATGCTCCTGAGACTTCTCTTGGACCCACATACACTCACACCAACCCTTTACAAGAAGACCAGACTGTTCCATACATGCTCCCGAGACTTCTCTTGGACCCACAAGACCAGACTGTTTAATGTATGCACACCAATGACAAGAGTTTTCTGTCTTTCAATGCTCCGTGAGATTGAAATCAGTGTTAATTTTGATGTCACATTTTTATTTAGTTTTAGTTGTACTCTTCTGACTAAAATGCCATTTTAGTTTAGTTTTATTTTAGTCATCTGAATTGTTTTAATTATAGTCTAGTTTTAGTCTACTAAATCTCCAGCAGTGAGGAAGGGAACAAATCTGAGAAGGCTGTTACATAGTGTTAAGTTAGCTTGCTAGGGAGATGGGAGGGAACAGGTCTGAGAAGGCTGTTACATAGTGTTAAGTTAGCTTGCTAGGGAGATGGGAGGGAACAGATCTGAGAAGGCTGTTACAGAGTGTTAAGTTAACTTGCTAAGGAGATGGGAGGGAAAAGGTCTGAGAAGGCTGTTACATGGTGTTAAGTTAACTTGCTAGGGAGATGGGAGGGAACAGGTCTTAGAAGGCTGTTACAGAAAGTTAAGTTAACTTGCTAAGGAGATAGGAGGGAACAGGTCTGAGAAGGCTGTTACATAGTATTAAGTTAACTTGCTAGGGAGATGAGAGGCAACAGGTCTGAGAAGGCTGTTACACAGTGTTAAGTTATCTTGCTAGGGAGATGGGAGGGAACAGGTCTGAGAAGGCTGTTACATAGTGTTAAGTTACCTTGCTAGGGAGATGGGAGGGAACAGGTCTGAGAAGGCTGTTACACAGTATTAAGTTAACTTGCTAGGGAGATGGGAGGGAACAGGTCTGAGAAGGCTGTTACATAGTGTTAAGTCAACTTGTTAGGGAGATGGGAGGAGAGACACTCATATGACCGTACTAGGCGAATCAGATGGAGGAGTATCCTCTATCTATGCAGTTTGCAGGGACTTGTTCCAGGGGACAGACAGGCACAGGGAGCCTATCCAGCTTCAGATTAGGCTTTGGCAGAGATCCATGTGAACGAGAACCAGAAGTCCAAATATGTAAATGCAGTAGTCCCTCCCTAATATTAGTCCCGTTTTAGTCCGTTTATGAAAATTACAATGGATTTTCGTCATAGTTTTTGTTCTATTAACTTAGTTTTTATTTAGATATTGTTTAGTTTCAGTCACTGAAAACATTCAGTGGACTAAATATATGAAGAAAATACTTAGTCCACGAAATTAACACTGATGGAATCCACGCTAGCCTTTTCTTTTGCAGAATAGTAAGTTAAGTTGAAGTGAACTCTTCTATAGTTGTCGTGGTTGAGATTTGTTGATGGTGTTGGGGGGGGGGGGGGGGGGGCATGTGATACAATGTGGACAATTATATTTTATTTGCCGGTTTCATCTTAGGACTCACGCCATGCATAGGGTTAGGGGTGGAGTATTTGCCACTATGCTTATTTAAAAAAAATTAAAAAGAACCATCCAGGTGAGCATATAAAAGTCAATGATATAGTAAACTGGGGAACAAAAACTCTACTAGTGTGAATGATAAATAATAACTGTAGGTTAATTGGGCAGAGGGAAAACAATGTGGAACGATGAAGATATATGGGTGCTGTGTTATGGAGAGAAATGTGTAACTTGACAGAAACATTAAAAATATAATAAACTAATAGGGAGTTTGTCAAGTGTACATGTATTGGTATATATGTACCTGGGGATGTATATGGGTGTGTGTGCTATAGTGTGTCCTAATGTGTGAACTATATGAATACAACAACTATTCAATAGAGATCCTTTGCAGTATTTGTTTTTCTTTAAATATGGTGACATCGTATGGGGTCTATTAGCTTTGTTATAGAACTTTATATGTAGTTTCTCCCTATTTCTGCTAATTTCATGTGTCTGTAAGTGGGTGATCTATTTATGAATTACTCTTAGATTACTTAATGTATCGTAGCTTATATTATCTTGCAGATGATTTATTAAAGGAAATCTATAGGTCACCTCATGTGACCCCTCACTCTCTCTTAAAGACATTATTCGTTAATTTAATTAAGTGCCCCCTCGTAAAGGTTTACCACAAGGTTGTGGAGGAAACATCCTTGTCTTATTTTCGTTAAAGTATAAGTTAATTATATTAGTGATATAGTCTCCATTTTTTTTAATTATTGTTATTAGAGAACAGATAGTCATCACGTTTCCAAGTGGAAAATGGATGTTTTTCCTTTTTGTGATTATTTTTTTTTTCAAAAGACATTTATATTTCAGTACAAAGTATAAAAAGACAGACAAGATGACATCACAAACATGAAAATAACGTATGCCAAAGAACCATTTTTAAAAAAAATATCTATATTTGTCTTGCTAATTGATTTTAGGGGTTATATTAATAGTTATTATAAAAGACACTCTTTTCTTAATCCTTAAAACTTCCTTCAACAGGTTCTTGGACTATAGCCAAAACACAGGTACATAAAAACAGGTAGTGGTTAGAGCTGCCGATTGGGGCAAGGGAAGATAAGTGAACATTTTATCCTCAATATACATTTTTTTTAAAAAAAAGCTGCAGAATATACTGTGCTTTACAGGTAATCCGAATTTATCTATACATTTATCCCATATGCATTTATTTTTTTCATATAACACCCCTATCCAGTTTTGTGAATTTCAAATATAATCAGACTCTTTTATGTATTTCATGTTTTTTTTTTATCTCACTTTCTCACTTCAACTTTCCTTATCTAGTCTTTGTCACTCAAGGCAAGGTGGCTTCCTGTTGATGTTTTACTGTTGCTTCCTTTGTTTTATTATTTTTCAACCTTTTTTTTTTTCCTTTCACACCTTTGCTCTTCTGTTCACCCTTGGCGCAGTCTTATAGATCTCAAGTGGTCCGCATTTAAAAATTTGGGTTTGGTCCCCCCCGTCAATTGCTTGTGAGAATTACTAGGTTTTGGTGGATAGACTATTTTATTTTACGATTAGCACTGTTTCACACCCTTTCCCTGTTCACCAATTAATGTTACAATTTATCGGCTCAAATAATATTCCCTGGTGATCATAACGCTTTTCCTCGACAAAATGGAACTGCTCAGACATATTATTTCTCTCTTACGTCTGGTAATCTTTGCAGAAAGGCTGTTGAAATTACTGGGAGTCAACCTCTCAGACACTAATGAATAAGTTTTGAGGATCAGCAGGCCAGGAAGCAGAAACGGTTCTGGTATAAATTGTGTAGAATACCGTAACATTCCCAATTTTCCGTTGAGTTGCCGTGCTTAGCTTTGTAAACCTCCTTTCAATTCTCCAGTGGGCTTGAAGGAAACCTCATGACAGAAGGATAAATAAACCGTTCGACAGACATATAGCGGTATTTCATTTCTCTCCTTCTCTTGCTTCTGTGGGTTGTCATGGCAAGAGGACCTCCCTTTTGGATATTGTTTTTCATGAAAGGTGCTACACGAAACCAACTTCTTTATTATTCTAATCCTTGTGCCAAGAAACATAGTTTCCAGATTTTTTTTCTTCTTTCCTTCTGAGATCTTCAATTCGAGCAAACCAATGGGGCTTGGCATGTCGACTGCGTGTAATTCGATGATGGATCGAGTGCACGGCTGTGGGCAAGGTTACTGTACGTATGAACTTCAGGTTAGAAATGCTAATGTAAACAAGGAGCACCATTTTCTGTAGATTTTAATCTTTCTGGAAAAATAGACTGGCTAGAGAATTTTGTTCGAAGAAAATGGAAAAACTATCAGTTACACCCCATTTTTTTTTTTACCATGATCTGTCTGGCATTTTTTTTTTTTTATAGGCACCAGCTAACTTTCAATCTAAGTTTAAAAAAAACAAAAAAACATGGCACTTACCGCCATGCACAATTTGTATTCACATTACAATGGAGAATTCTGAATGTTACATGGTTTCTGTGGGTTATTTTGGGTTGACCCATGGTGGTAAGCGGCCTTTGGTACATCAGATTACTGTGAGCTATAGCTCCACTGATACTAAGCTAGCCTCCTATGGGAGCAGATGACGTGTTGGGTGCTGCCTATTCCCTTGACATAGGTTAATATTGTCTAAATAAAAGTGTTTGAATATGGAGCATTTTGTATCATATAGATGGAGATATTTTTTTTGCATGCAAAGGATTTGTCAGAGTTGACGGCTTTTCCGCAAAAGAGTTTTGTCTAAGAGCACGGAGTTGCACATGTGCCTGCATCATTGCTCTATATCTGTTCAAAATAACTAATTTCAAGTCCTAAGTCATGAGAAAACCTCTGAAGCTAAGCCCTGGTCTGCTTTATTTACCAGCAAGACCTCTGCTCCAGCTGTAGGAGGTGAAAAACATTAGGCTACTGGGATCGCTGTTTACAGGAGAGAACTCAGTTGATTTAGAATATCATTCTTCAGGGGGGAAAGAACAGAACCTTGACAATTTGTTACTCTGGTTTTATAAATATTATGTATATTTTGCATACTTTATACATGTTTTTTTATGAGAGGTTTTTGGTACTTTTATTCATATCCCTTTAAAAATAATAATAATAATAAGTTAAAGGGCCAAAACACACATTCTTTCTATTGGACTTCCACAGAGAGATCCTAATAACTAACAGAAAGTAATTAGTTTTTATCTATTTATGGTTCCTTGTGAGAGTCTTTTATCAGAGGTTCATCCTCTTCTGATCTCTTAAAGCAATCTGCATCAGAAGTGATCTTGTATATATAGATATAGCCACTTGGGTACAAAAAGGCCAGAACTGCCCTGCAGTTTATCTAACTCTACACGCATGAAACTATTAAGTAGCACTGCTAGGTAATGTTATTTCCTAGTAATGACTGAATCGCTCTTTGTTTTTGGTTGCTAACATGTTGCTTATAATTTAAGGTTGACTGGATTTGTCTGTCCCTCTCATTTAGATGATGTTCATTCACGCACCTACAAGAATATCTCACTTTCTCTGTTGTCCTACCATTTCATGGATCCACTCAGTACCCCCCCCCCCCCCCCCCCCCCCCACACACACACACTCATTTTCTGGCCTATCTTCCAGTGAACTTCTATCTTCACAGCCCCAAAAGAAGGAAAACGAGTTTGCACTATGTACAGCCGTCCCACATATCTGAGTTGCTCTGGAGAACTGAGCGATGGCACAATCATTGTATAAAGATTCAGGCAGAGCCACACTCCCCAGTCCAGGAGAGTTTGTAAACGAGATAGGCAGATGGGTCTATGCACTAAAATTTGAATTTCATTTTAAGATAGATTCGGCACCCGAGTTTGACTTAGTCTCAAAAATGGCTTTGGTTATTTTAGCTCCCATTATTTTCAATGGGGAAGATTTGAACCTGGGTTTTTTGTTTTTTTTCTCTAAGTCAAACTCAGGAGCCGAATTTGACTTTCAAAATGAAAGTTGACTTCCAAATTCAAATTTTAGTGAATAGACACAACCGTGTCCATACCAGGATGCCAGAGTCTGTAGCAATGGCTTGAAGTTCCATAGAACATAATTACATTGTTCATCACCCAGTCCAGTAAATTTCCAAAATTCACTATATTGAGATATACACAGACTCCGTTATTTCTATCAGGGGTATAGCGTTCCATAAACAAAAGGGGAAAACAAGCCGGCTCCACCGTTGGCAGTAAACATACCTCCTATATGTCTTGGGAAGATGGGTGCTTCGTCTGTGCTGCAGCAAAAGCACCATAAGCGAAAATAGAAAAAATTGTGGACAAAGGACGCATGCACTCCAAACTCCAATATGATTGTAAAACTTCCGATTTATTCCAAAAAATTAAAATGGATCACAGGGACAATGAATACAAAGCAGCTGCCCCGTGGGCCCGCTGCCCGGATCACGTGTACCTTATCATACTATGTGATGTGGTCGGCATGCATCTCATTGTTTAGTGGGGTCAGCGTGACCATGTGATGTCGCTATGGTCACACGTGACACAGACTCCTCCTAGTCCGTCAGTGCGGCGGCACGTCATCACGTGTGACACCACAGCATTTCTGGACTGGACTATCGACGGACGGACAGTGCATCTGAGGTCTTTCTGCCGCAGCTTCCATCCTCACCCATTGAATGAATTACAGGTGCAGCCCCCCTAAGTCAGCCGTGCAGCCCCCCCCCCCCGTCCTGCCCAAGCAATTCACATTGTCCCCTCCAACCAGCTATACAGCCATCCAGGCTCTAGCCATACATAAAGTGCCCCCCCCCCCCCCCCAGCCAGCTATACAGCCATCCAGGCGCGAGCCATCCATAAAGTGCTCCCCCCCCCAGCCTCCCACGCCCCAGACCTATTTTTTTTTATATTATGTAAACCAGCCATATGATATATTTAAATATTATATAAACCAGCAATATATATAAATAATATACTTATATATCTGGCTAGTTTAAATAAAATTGATATATTATAATATAATATAAATATAATATAAATAGTTGATATAATTTATGATATAAATATTATGTAACTATTATATAAACTAAATATATATATGTCTTGGCAAAGGTGTATAATGAACTACATAAAAAAAAATCTGCAGTAATATGCTGCTAAACGTATCAGAATACCAATCATATATATACATATCATTTTTGTCTCCTAATAAATATTTACTGCATTTTAAACACCTTTTTAATATGCATTGTACTTGCTGTTGAGCTCTGTGATACACATTACTGTGAGTTGTATTGCTGTGGAGCTCTGTGATACACATTACTGTGAGTTGTATTGCTGTGGAGCTCTGTGATACACATTACTGTGAGTTGTATTGCTGTGGAGCTCTGTGATACACATTACTGGGAGTTGTATTGGTGTGGTGCTCTGTGATACACATTACTGTGAGTTGTATTGCAGTGGAGCTCTGTGATACACATTACTGTGAGTTGTATTGCTGTGGTGCTCTGTGATACACATTACTGTGAGTTGTATTGTTGTGGTGCTCTGTGATACACATTACTGGGAGTTGTATTGTTGTGGTGCTCTGTGATACACATTACTGGGAGTTGTATTGCTGTGGAGCTCTGTGATACACATTACTGTGAGTTGTATTGCTGTGGAGCTCTGTGATACACATTACTGTGAGTTGTATTGCAGTGGAGCTCTGTGATACACATTACTGTGAGTTGTATTGCAGTGGAGCTCTGTGATACACATTACTGTGAGTTGTATTGCTGTGGTGCTCTGTGATACACATTACTGTGAGTTGTATTGTTGTGGTGCTCTGTGATACACATTACTGTGAGTTGTATTGTTGTGGTGCTCTGTGATACACATTACTGGGAGTTGTATTGTTGTGGTGCTCTGTGATACACATTACTGTGAGTTGTATTGTTGTGGTGCTCTGTGATACACATTACTGTGAGTTGTATTGCTGTGGTGCTCTGTGATACACATTACTGTGAGTTGTATTGTTGTGGTGCTCTGTGATACACATTACTGTGAGTTGTATTGCTGTGGTGCTCTGTGATACACATTACTGTGAGTTGTATTGCTGTGGAGCTCTGTGATACACATTACTGTGAGTTGTATTGTTGTGGTGCTCTGTGATACACATTACTGTGAGTTGTATTGCTGTGGAGCTCTGTGATACACATTACTGGGAGTTGTATTGTTGTGGTGCTCTGTGATACACATTACTGGGAGTTGTATTGTTGTGGTGCTCTGTGATACACATTACTGGGAGTTGTATTGTTGTGGTGCTCTGTGATACACATTACTGGGAGTTGTATTGTTGTGGTGCTCTGTGATACACATTACTGGGAGTTGTATTGTTGTGGTGCTCTGTGATACACATTACTGGGAGTTGTATTGCTGTGGAGCTCTGTGATACACATTACTGTGAGTTGTATTGCTGTGGAGCTCTGTGATACACATTACTGTGAGTTGTATTGTTGTGGTGCTCTGTGATACACATTACTGGGAGTTGTATTGTTGTGGTGCTCTGTGATACACATTACTGGGAGTTGTATTGCTGTGGAGCTCTGTGATACACATTACTGTGAGTTGTATTGCTGTGGAGCTCTGTGATACACATTACTGTGAGTTGTATTGCAGTGGAGCTCTGTGATACACATTACTGTGAGTTGTATTGCTGTGGAGCTCTGTGATACACATTACTGTGAGTTGTATTGTTGTGGTGCTCTGTGATACACATTACTGTGAGTTGTATTGCTGTGGTGCTCTGTGATACACATTACTGTGAGTTGTATTGCTGTGGTGCTCTGTGATACACATTACTGTGAGTTGTATTGCTGTGGAGCTCTGTGATACACATTACTGTGAGTTGTATTGCAGTGGAGCTCTGTGATACACATTACTGTGAGTTGTATTGCTGTGGTGCTCTGTGATACACATTACTGTGAGTTGTATTGTTGTGGTGCTCTGTGATACACATTACTGTGAGTTGTATTGTTGTGGTGCTCTGTGATACACATTACTGGGAGTTGTATTGTTGTGGTGCTCTGTGATACACATTACTGTGAGTTGTATTGTTGTGGTGCTCTGTGATACACATTACTGTGAGTTGTATTGCTGTGGTGCTCTGTGATACACATTACTGTGAGTTGTATTGTTGTGGTGCTCTGTGATACACATTACTGTGAGTTGTATTGCTGTGGTGCTCTGTGATACACATTACTGTGAGTTGTATTGCTGTGGAGCTCTGTGATACACATTACTGTGAGTTGTATTGTTGTGGTGCTCTGTGATACACATTACTGTGAGTTGTATTGCTGTGGAGCTCTGTGATACACATTACTGGGAGTTGTATTGTTGTGGTGCTCTGTGATACACATTACTGGGAGTTGTATTGTTGTGGTGCTCTGTGATACACATTACTGGGAGTTGTATTGTTGTGGTGCTCTGTGATACACATTACTGGGAGTTGTATTGTTGTGGTGCTCTGTGATACACATTACTGGGAGTTGTATTGTTGTGGTGCTCTGTGATACACATTACTGGGAGTTGTATTGCTGTGGAGCTCTGTGATACACATTACTGTGAGTTGTATTGCTGTGGAGCTCTGTGATACACATTACTGTGAGTTGTATTGTTGTGGTGCTCTGTGATACACATTACTGGGAGTTGTATTGTTGTGGTGCTCTGTGATACACATTACTGGGAGTTGTATTGCTGTGGAGCTCTGTGATACACATTACTGTGAGTTGTATTGCTGTGGAGCTCTGTGATACACATTACTGTGAGTTGTATTGCAGTGGAGCTCTGTGATACACATTACTGTGAGTTGTATTGCTGTGGAGCTCTGTGATACACATTACTGTGAGTTGTATTGTTGTGGTGCTCTGTGATACACATTACTGTGAGTTGTATTGCTGTGGTGCTCTGTGATACACATTACTGTGAGTTGTATTGCTGTGGTGCTCTGTGATACACATTACTGTGAGTTGTATTGCTGTGGAGCTCTGTGATACACATTACTGTGAGTTGTATTGCTGTGGAGCTCTGTGATACACATTACTGTGAGTTGTATTGCAGTGGAGCTCTGTGATACACATTACTGTGAGTTGTATTGCTGTGGAGCTCTGTGATACACATTACTGTGAGTTGTATTGTTGTGGTGCTCTGTGATACACATTACTGTGAGTTGTATTGCTGTGGTGCTCTGTGATACACATTACTGTGAGTTGTATTGCTGTGGTGCTCTGTGATACACATTACTGTGAGCTGTATTGTTGTGGTGCTCTGTGATACACATTACTGTGAGTTGTATTGCTGTGGTGCTCTGTGATACACATTACTGTGAGTTGTATTGTTGTGGTGCTCTGTGATACACATTACTGTGAGTTGTATTGCTGTGGTGCTCTGTGATACACATTACTGTGAGTTGTATTGCTGTGGAGCTCTGTGATACACATTACTGTGAGTTGTATTGTTGTTGAGCTATGCAGTACACTGATATGCTGTGTATCATTGTGAGTTGTATTGCTGTGGAGCTCTGTGATACACTCTCACAACATACTTTGTGGTGGATGATGTGATTACATGCCAGGGAGTGGGGGTGCAGGATCTGGGGGGCCCAAGCAAATGCTTGCCCAGGGTCCAATCAATTTTAAAGACGGCCCTGCCGCTAAGCCAAGGGTGCTTTACATTTCTCACCTACATGTAAACATCAATACTCCGATTGTGGTCTGATTTTCCAGTGTAAATCGTATAAGAGCACCGGAATAGTTGATTTAATAAATTTACTTTTCTTCATATATTTGGACATTGCCATTACCGATCTCATGATACAATTTATTGTTCTAGTTTATTGTACTAAATATCAAACCCCAACCAGTCACATATGGACTGACTGCAACAATATACACAAGAGCACCAAACTCCCCCAAAACCCAATAATTCTGAAAGCATCTATTTGGTTCTTGCTCCGTTACCTGGTTGATTTTGATTGCCGCCCGACCTGACTCAAATTCTTATGACACCTATCAAGTGGCAGCATGTTCCTTGTGAGCTGAATCGCTGGGTGGGAGCAAATACTGCTGATGCAGTAGTTATTTTTTATTACATCCTTTGAAAAGTTATAAAGGGTGTATCTCTCACTGGGTAAGCTCAGGGGGTGCCATTTTAAAGTTAAAGATAAAAAAAAGAAGACAAATTGACCAAGTCACATAGCACAAATGTCAGGAGACCATCACTAACCAGGTGTCTTTCTCTAAAGAGACAGAAAATAAAAAGGGAAAGGTACTTTATTGCACGAAAATACAAAAAAAAATATTGGTATGCATGAAAGTATACAAAATGCAAGGCTTTTTTTTTTTTTACTCTCTGGATGAAAAGCGTTGTCATGTTTACCTACACACTATCCTGTTCTCTATTGAATGGGGTAGGTAAAGCACCCCATAGAGGATGTCAAGCTTTGGAAAGCTTCCAAGTAATTGTTTTTTTATTGTTTTGCAAGGTTTATTTATTTTTTTTTTTTTTAGCCCTGTCTTATTCTGTCTATCTTTCTATAGTTTTCAAACGTCATGGTCATTTTTTTGAAGTTATTTTTCTAGGCTGGTAGACAGATCCTAACGCTGACTTCTTTCAAGATAGATTTATAGTTTTCTGCAGGTTTTCCAGAACATTTGTACTTTTTGGAGCTGTCCGTATTTCCAATTCCTGTAACATCATGGATCACAGCAATACGGTAATTAAGAGTTATACCCAGCATGTCCTGTGACTTTCCATTAGGAAATGGATTTTTAATATTTATGATAGAAATGTGTGGATTCCTAATTCTTTGGACTGAAGTATTTTGGATGCACGTTTTCTATTATTTTTGGAACTTGGATTTTCTGGTTTTGGTGGTTTGTCGTTAACTGTAAATTAAAACCCAGAAAGTAATGAGCGCGATTAAGGAGTTTCTGTAACACGTGTGTGTAAAAAACAAAACAAAAACAAAAACAAAAAATTCTTATTGGTATTGTAGTTTTCTTTTATTTAAAAAGTTGAAGTTATGAAGTGTGCCGTTTGTTGAAAGTGATATTGTTCTTATGGGATCAGGGGCGTTGCTAGGTCTCCAAAACATCCGGGGCTGGAGCCCATGATAGATTTTATAGAAGTAGAGTAAATAAAATCACATGGTTAGGCAGCATACAGACTGATATAATTGACGTCAATGAACAATAGGTATATATGGGTATATATCGGGGCTCAACAAATCCCAGGCACCAGGAAATTATACCTGGCGCCCAGTTATTGTTGTCCCTGCATGGTGCCCTCGCCGCTGGGATCATTTTATTTATCCAGCGGAGCGCGGGGGAGCAGTGTGTGCACCGGCTGCACAGTCTTCCTGCTCCATCCCCACATGCACCGTACTATAGTGTCCGAGCACTGAGTGTGCTCAGCAGGGCTAGAAACAACAGCAGGGCACAGACCAGGCTAGAATGAGGTATAGCAGCCAAGAGGGGGACATATTGATAGATGCATTTTTTTTTTATCATGAACAACAACAAAATTGCTGACTTGTGCGTAAGTGTATGTGACAGAGTGTGTGTTTGTGTGTATGACTGACTGCATGTGTGTGTGTGACTGTGTGTTTATGTGACCCACTGTATGTGTGTGTGACTGTATGTCTGACTGTGACAGAATGTATTTGTGTGTGTCTGTGACTGACTGTGTGTGTGTCTGTCTGTGACTGTATGAGTGTGTTTGTGTCTGTCTGTTACTGACTATATGCGTGTGTGTGACTGACAATAAGACTCGCAGCACACAAAAAACTCACATTACTCAAAGTTACACTTATACACAAAAATACACAGCCACAAATACACACACATACACATGCAGCCACACATACACACACATTCACACTTGCAGTCACACATGCACAGTCACACATACATACACACACCCTTACACACAGAGACACACAATCCCACTTACACACACCAACTTACATCACACACTCACACACTTGTATGTGAGCAAATTCCCATGATTTAAAAATAACTGAGCATATAAAAATGACTCAACCCTGACCCCCCCCCCCACATAGATACCCTTACATAGACAACCTTACACTCACACACACATCCAGACAACCTTACACACAGACACCCTTATACACACAGATTGCCTTTCCCACACAGACATTCTGCCACGCAGACTCGTGTGTAAACCTGCAACTCTCACACTCACATCACAAATATTTTTAATTTTTTAATAAAAAGGGGTAAAAAACTTGGGGAGAATAGGCTGAGGTATGAAGGTATGCTCCTTCTACCAACCTAATAAAAGAGAGAAGTGCAGGGAATTGAGATGGGAATTCAACTGAATGCGAGAATTTTTCCAGCTCTGCTACTTTAGCCTTAATTTTGAAATTCCCATCTCACTTCCCTGCAATTCTCTCTTTCATGAGTAAAGCCTATAATATAATGAGCAGCTCATACACTCATAATGTATGGGTTTAATAGTATAACGAGGTCCATGTGATGTTTAATGCCATGTGTATGGACTCATTGCCATCAACATAAAGACTATATATAAAGATGAATCACTATTATTCATATTGAATGTGATAATCAGGTGTGAAAATAAAAATGGTATGAGCACTGTTTCACACTTGATTATCACATTCAATATGATTAATAGTAATTAATCACATTTTCTCCTAGTAATCTCACTGCCACTGACACACACTCCTAACTCTGCCACTTATGCTTTCACTCTCGAACACTTACACTCTGCCACTCACACACACTCATAACTCTGCTGCTCACGCTTACACTCACACACACACACTCATATCTCTGCTGCTCACACTTATACACTCCAAAACTCTGCCACTCACCCACACTTACACTCTGCCACACACATACACGCACACTCATAACTCACACTCTTCCAAACACTCACACTATGCACACTCACTCATACAATCACACTTACACACACTTACATTCTGCCACTCACACACATACACACTCATAACTCTTCCACTCATGCTTACACTCACACACACTCTCTGCCAATCACACTCTGCCACACTCACACACATACACTTACTTACACTCTGCCACTCACACTCTGCCACTCATATACATACACATGCACACTCATAACTCTGCCACTCACACCCACTTACACTCTGCAAATTACATTCTGCCACTCACATACATACACATGCACACTCATAACTCTGCCACTCACACCCACTTACACTCTGCCACTCATATACATACACATGCACACTCATAACTCTGCCACTCACACCCACTTACACTCTGCCACTTACCTCACATACATACACCTGCACACTAATAACTCTGCCACTCACAGTCTGCTACTTACATACACATGCAGACTCATAACTCTGCCACTCACACCCACTTACACTCTGCCACTTACCTCACATACATACACCTGCACACTAATAACTCTGCCACTCACACTCTGCCAAACACTCACCTGCAAAACTTGAGGGGGCGGAGCTAAACACGAGGGGCGGAGCCTATTGTGAGGGGATGGAGTCTGCTGCTGTTCAGCATACAGCATGCAGGAGGCGGGATCGAACGTGAGGGGGCGGAGCCGAGCGCGAGGGGGCGTGGTCAGGGTGTCCATTCGGGGCTATGGAGGGGAGATCCGGGGCTTCAGCCCCAGTAGCCCCCCCCTAGCGACGCCTCTGTATGGGATTATCCGGTATCATTCTGTTAAATTATCCAAACATTTTTTGATTTCTAATCGTGCAGGGAGAAGTTTTTTTTACTCTGTAATGTTGAATTGCTGGTTCGTAATAAAACATTTAATAGCTAATTTGTTAGGATAATTGTACTTTAAAGTTTACCCCTGGAAACTGCATTTAACTACCCATGCGCTAATTAACCTTACTTTTATCACTAATAATACGTGGTGATAGCTATATAAACACAATCGTTTGGAAGACCAGTAATATTTGTATTTTAAGCTATACAAATGTATTGTATTTAATGCCTAATTTACTCGTTACTTTTATTCACAAATTAACATGTATTTTGCTTATTGTGTTAGGAGTATTAAACAGAATAGATACTTTATTTATGGGATATAAAGGTTTATAAAGAATGTTGTAGTTGATTAGTCACAATTAGGACTTGTGCTTAAAGGTACTTAATCCCCTGAACATGGTTTTTACTGTGCATGTAGAGCATGAAAAATTATTAAAAATGGTCTATACATTGTATTAGCAAAACTGCAAACAAACACTTCTGCAGGATGGACCTGGCAAGAGTAATAAAATGGGTATCGGAGAGATGGTCGCCAATTAAAATCAGGATCACTGCTGTATCTTCAAAAAGTTTATTGAGAGCCACAGGGCAAAAAAACCAATGCATGTTCACCATCCCTGGCAATTATTAGCCTTACGCGTTTCGCGTCCAACTATGGCGCTTACTCATAGGGTCCTGGTGAACCCTAGCACTACTCCATACAAAACAACAATTTTTTTTTTTTTTTTAAATAAAAGCAAATAGAATGTTGTTATACGTTTTTGTGAAGAATACAGACTGTTTTTCATGCGGCACTGAGTGAACTGTAGACTTGTGAGCAAAACAATGGAATGTAACATGACTGCGTAGCGTCGTCCAGATGAAGCAGTTTTGACATGTGGTTAGGAAAAGCTTGGCATTTTTCGCACATCACTAACATTATTTTTGTATTCACTTCATAAGCTGCAGCCGATTATGATGAACTGTGAGTAGCACTGAAAAGGCTCTCATCAAGTACGGAGATTGTTTGGAGCCCTGCGTCTGCAAGCTTAGCAAACCACTGACCAGATGTATTCAATAAAAAATAAAAAATATATCTGGAGGTGCGCCCTTCGAAGGAAAAACAATGCTATCCTGGCAGAGGCAGGCCTCTTTTATTTGTTTCATATACAACACGCTTTTGAATCGCAATTACATATATATATATATACTCATATAACATATGAGAGTATGAGTTCAGAGAAGGGCTACTAAACTGGTTCATGGGTTGAAGGATAAAACTTACCAGGAAAGGTTAAAGCATCTTAACATGTATAGCTTGGAGGAAAGACGTAACAGGGGGGATATGATAGAAACATTTAAATACATAAAGGGAATCAACACAGTAAAGGAAGAGAGTATATTTAAAAGAAGAAAAACTACCACAACTTGAGGACATAGTCTTAAATTAGAGGGTCAACGATTTAAAAGTAATATCAGGAAGTATTACTTCACTGAGAGGGTAGTGGATGTATGAAATGGGCTTCCAGCAGAAGTGGTAGAGGTAAACACAGTCAAGGATTGGGCAGACTAGATGGACCGAATGGTTCTTATCTGCCGACACATTCTATGTTTCTATTTAGAAGACTGTAACCTGTTACCTTGGGAGGCAGATGTTTTCAAGGATTCTATAGATTAGTAGAAGATTTCATGATACCTGGGGGGCTATTTGACACATGGGAAGCTCCGTGAGAGAAAGCACCCTGGCTTCCTTTTTGAGATTTCGAATGATTGGTAAGGGGCTGGACCTGGACCTGAGATTTTTAGGACCTGTGGGGGGTCAGAGTGAGTAGAACTGGAGCTTTCTAGAGATGTAGTTAAGAACCAAGCAAGCAAGGTGGAGAGAGCACCTGGGTCAATTATGAACTACAAAATGAATCAGCTATAGAAACGCGTTTCACCAATAAGAGCTTCAATGAAGCCGCCTGGTGAAGCCCCACATTACTGTGAATTTTTAGAGCTGTGCACACCTATCCCTGATATTTTTGTTTCATGTGAAGTTGTCCTTTTCATATCATCTATACAGAATATCCTGAGATGTGAGTTGCTACTTGTTTTCATTTAATATAGTTATTTATTGCCACCTGATTCCTGCCTTTTCCTTATTTGCACGGGACCCTCTGCGGGCATTTCCTGAATCTTTTGGAGGTCAGCCCACCTAAGCAAATCTACATATCTCGGGTGAGCCTGACTCACTTGGAAAATAGGGTGTGCAATAAATGGCACTACAATAAATCATTGTGTATTTGCGATATCACACTATTGTCTGTTTCTTTCTCTCCATTGGCATTGGAGACTACATCTACCAGTTTATATTGTACCTTTTTTGTTTTGGGATTTTTTGCACTAAGCACACTCTTGTCCCTTGTTATGTAATTTGGGAGAAGACACATTGGAAGGTGCTGCTAGAACACAGTGCAGGGCTATGGCACACCCCTAATCACTGTAAAATTGTTTAAATCTCTATATCAAAGTAACCATTTATTTTTGTAAACAATACAATATTTTCTGATATTGTAGATACTATTTTGACTGTAGATTTTTCACAAAACTTTCCCTAACTATCCCATATCTGACTCAGAACATATGCCAAAACATTGCTGGCTTATAAATGACTTATCTGGAATGTTTGTATAAGGGGATGCCAAAATAACAGGCTTGGAGCCCAGCCCCATCTCAAAGGAGTCCAATACCCCATCTTCAAGTCTTTGATATCTCCAGGCAGAAGTCAGTTGTTGTCAGTGGGATGCAAGGATCTGCACCAACAGGACTACACAAAACCTTCCTTAGAACATGGTCTCTACAGAGTTAGACTTGGACCAGGCCGACATGCTGGAACAATCAACTTACCTATAAATCGTCAGCATGCTCCCTCTTCTACTCCAGCACCTTCATCTTGAGTAATCCCTCTGTGGCTTCAGCTGCCCTTCTACTTTACTGTCATTCTTCCTAAGTGCTCACATTCATATTTGTAGCATTCTTGTTAACAATCTCATTCACAAATAAAACCCCACAGAACATAATCAAGATGCCCCAAATATAAATAAGCCTGAAATGAGATCCCAGGCTATGCTGTGCTGAGGGATGAGAAGTCTCTCTAAATACAACCAGTGTGGATTTGTTGTACTAAAAATCAAATCACCATAGATAAGAGTTAACTTAAAAACAATCCTTCAAATCTTGAAATGCCAGTAACTAGTGTTGAGCGAACCCGAACAGCACTGTTTGGGTTCGTACTGAACATTACGTTTTTTGGACCCGGGACCCGAACACGGACATTCCACTGTATGTTCGGGTTGGAGTTCGGTGTTCGGCGATTACATTTTATGTAATGCTATGGGCTTTCTATAAACTGAAATAGAGTCCCCGTTCATACGAATAGGTCAATTGACCTATTCGTATGAATGGGGACACTCTTACCCACATTTTACTTCCTTTTGCAGCCCTCTAGCCCTTTCCAGGACTTTTTTAGAGGCATTTTAGTGGCCAAAAGTTCGTGTCCCCATTGACTTCAATGGGGTTCGGGTTCTGGGTCAAGATCGGGGTCAAGTAAGAGCACGGACCCGGACATTTTTTTGAAGTTCGGCCGAACCTGCCGAACATCCAGGTGTCCGCTCAACTCTACCAGTAACCAATTAATTTAGAGTTTCACATTCCAGGACATTTGAGTCTCTTAAAGATTAGCAGAAATCTAAAAGTTTTTTTTACTGAAGGGATGTCTCGAGTTTAAGCGTTTGAGGAAACTGTGGGTTGGAGCGTGCTACGGTATGAGGTGAGAGAAAGGAGGTGACTCCTTTTTCCTGGTTAACCAAATCCAATGTTTCATGGTCCTGGTGGTATTTTCATGGGAATATATGTTTTGGTTGAACTGAATTCGATTTTAATAATGGACCCCATCACAATGATTGCTACATTTACGTTCAATGGTTTTCTGCCCGAGCGTGATACTGTTACATTATGGTTTTAAGTTGAAAGACTTTGAAGTACATAACCAGGTCGGAAATTTGCAACCATCTCGAATATTTAGATGGCTTTAATTATTTTTTGGACTTTATGCAGTACAGTATACCTCCTCTTACCACATAAACCATGAACTTTCGACTTTGGAAGGAATAAAATAAAATTGAAAAAGTTATGGGTAGATTTCCTATTCTTACATGACTCCATCATCTCCCCCCAGGATGTTTTTTCTAATTAACCAATACAGAGGGACATGCACTAAAAAAAAACGCAAATATATTTTTTTGTGCAAAAATGCGCTTTGCTCCTTTTGCAACTCTCAAAAAAGTACATATGAGCAAATTGGGAATAAAAAGGGGGCACGTTTGTGAATATTTTTGCTGACCTTTTTATTAGCACTGGCTTAAAGCTGGTGGAACATTTTCACACGCAGAATAAAGAATTATTTTTCACTAAATATTCGCAAAAGTATTTAACATACGCAAACATAATCGCAATATATTAGCGCAATCCGGAAAAATGCACACTACATAAAAATAAACTCACATCAGGAAAAAAACGCAAAAGGTTACAAAATATCCGCAAATTACTTTTTGGATTCCCACTGCACTTGTTTAGTACATGACCCCTTAAGTTGGGTAGCTTTTTATCATCTTGTACTGTGTCCGTGTTTATTTCTGTTGGTCTCTGCACACACTGTACATTGCTTCCAAATGCTTATTTCCATTGATTTTAAACCATTAATTTCCTTTTGTGTCTAGTAATAGGTGAGTGACATAAAATTGTAGTTTTTTTAATAAGTTTTTGCGAGCCAAGGTGTTCTCAAAAAGCTTTTGATCATGAATTTTCCAAAATGTGAGAAAATATTTTGGTTTGATTCGCTGATATGAAACAATAGCGGGGTTTTTAATTTTTCTATGAATGCTAATAAATACTTTATTATTGAATGCATTATCCGTTATGATTTGATTATTATAATTTTTTGTATTTTTTTTCCAAATGCATTTTTACCTTATAAAAGCATCATTTTTGGGACGTGAGGTCCCATGAGACAAAATAGCGTTGGATCAAGTACCTATGTGTGTAAGATTATTAGAGCAGTACCTTTAGGTTCTCCTTGCCCCATACACTTACAGAACAGGTAACACATTATCTTAAAGGGACTGTGTCACCAAAACATATACCGTGAATGTAGAGAATACAAAATGATCGAAAATGATCTATACATTGTGCGCTGCACACCTAACACGATCCCGGGCTGTATTTCCGGGGGTTTGTGTGCTCCGAACAGACAGCACACAAACCACGAAAATACACAAAATACATCCGAGGGGCCGACGGCAGAAGCAAATTCAGCATTGGAGTCATTGGCTCTGTTGGCGATTCGACCAGCACGAAAAGTATACAAAAGTTATTTTTTTATATATATTTTTTGAGCTGGTCGAATTGGCAACAGAGTGAGTGACTCCGATGCCTGAATTTTCTGCTGCCGTCGGCCTCTCGGATATATTTTGTGTAGGTGTACTGCAAGTTCGGCGCACACCTATCACTGAAGTGCAGGATACACCCCTGGTGGCCATGTCATGTTTAGCCCAGCACTGTGTCAAAGTACGCTAATATTGGAAGGTTCTAACTCCAACATTGGAAGGTTCATACTCCAATATTGGAAGGTTCTAACTCCAACATTGGAAGGTTCTAACTCCAACAATGGAAGGTTCTAACTCCAACATTGGAAGGTTCTAACTCCAACATTGGAAGGTTCAAACTCCAATATTGGAAGGTTCTAACTCCAACATTGGAAGGTTCTAACTCCAATATTGGAAGGTTCTAACTCTAACATTGTAAGTTTCTAACTCAAAACTAATGTCCGCTGTAGGATTGCCACCATTTCTTCAGAAAAATACCGGCCTTGGTACTGTCTCCATAGACTTAACATTGACCTGATGCCAATTTTTTACCGGCCTGCCAGGTGGCAACCCTAGTCGGGTGCGCTAAGCTAGTCACAGGCTCAAATAAAATAAATGTTTTAAATGAAGCTTACCAGGTGTGAGCTTGCTAGAAATACAGTGTGATTGGCTGTACAATGTATGCAAAAAAACCCCCAAAATAACTAAAACTATCTTCAGTGAGAAATGGAGACAGTTTATTTTGTTTTCTGTATTTGCAGCATGCTCACACCTGTTTGGTAGGCCTCATTTTTAAACACGGATATTATTTGAGCCTGTGACTAGCTTAGAGCACCAGCATTTTTCTTTTCCCTGCTTGCACATAGTTGAGGTTGTTGGCTCCTCATTGTCTGGTTGCATCTTGCTGTACCCCTGGCTTGCTGTCCCGGGGTTTAATTGGGAGGAAGTTTAACACTACAGATATTGCAACATAAGCCAAAAATGGCTTACAAAAATGAATAGTTGTCCATTGCGGCCAAAAGCCCTTTCTCTGTGGGAACTAATCTTTCACATAGTAAAAGATTATAATTGTGGTTATTTAATTCCTAGTGTCTAAAAAGTGAAAGTTTTTTGGATAAAGTGAACCTTTTCACGTGGCACTCACAAGGCCCTAACTTGAAATCGCTGGTATCATTTCACCGAAAACTTGATGAGTTCGAACCATAGCCAAACTCCCAGTCGGATGAACCATTTAAAAAACTTTTCTACAGTACAAGCCCTCAGACAGAGGAATGAACGACCAGGACGTGATTTCAAAAAAAGTGTGTCTAACAAAACAGAAAAAAAAAAAAACAAGCAAAATAGTTGGGCAAATATAATAAATTAGAGATCGACCACAATTGTTTCCTTAGGAAATGGAATAAAACATATCTTTCCAAAATGTAAGAAAAATTCTTTGTGGTCTCTTCATTAGGAACAGTTGTACAGTTTGAGGGAAAAAAAAAACCCCCCAAAAAAAACAGAAAATGCCCCACAGCTGAACAATAAAGTACAAACACTACACAGATACGATTATTTGCAGCGGGGGGTTTGTAATGTCTAATATAAGGGACTGTATCACCTAATCATGGCTTATACTGTAAATGTAGAGAAATAGAAAAATGAATGAACATTTCCTGTATATACTGTGTTAGCAGAATTCCAAGCAAATTACTAAATTAGGAGACATTGTGTTTTACATGTGTCCGTGGAGTCTCCTGCTTATGACATCATCTGTGGCTTTATATGCAAATTATATATTTCCCATAGAAAAGTTCCTTTGCATATCAAGCCACAGGTGATGTCATAAAGAGGAGACTCAACATACTCATTTAAAACACATTTTTCTCCTAATTTAGGCATTTGCTGGCAGTTTTGCTTATACAATATATAGCTCATTTTCAATCATCTTTTATTCCATTCATGGACAGTAAAAACAATGTAAATTGACTAATAAAGACATATAGGCATATATAAAAACGTATTGTATTTTTATTGTAGCGCAGACAGGGGAGGGCTGGCAAGTGGGTAATTGCATCTGGGCTGCTCCCTAATCTGACTCGATGGGCTGGTGCTGAACCATTTTTCACTTCTAAACACCCCAGTGTGGCAAACGTTCTATTGTCTTATCTGTCTATAAGTCTCTGCATTTTATCTGTCAGTATATCTGTCTATCAATCTCTGTACCTTATCTGTCAGTATATCTGTCTATCAATCTCTGTACCTTATCTGTCAGTATATCTGTCTGTCTATCAATCTCTGTACCTCATCTGTCAGTATATCTGTCTATCAATCTCTGTACCTTATCTGTCAGTATATCTGTCTGTCTATCAATCTCTATACCTTATCTGTCAGTATACCTGTCTATCAATCTCTGTACCTTATCTGTCAGTATATCTGTCTATCAATCTATGTACCTTATCTGTCAGTATATCTGTCTATCAATCTCTGTACCTTATCTGTCAGTATATCTGTCTGTCTATCAATCTATGTACCTTATCTGTCAGTATATCTGTCTATCAATCTCTGTACCTTATCTGTCAGTATATCTGTCTATCAGTCTCTGTACCTTATCTGTCAGTATATCTGTCTATCAATCTCTGTACCTTATCTGTCAGTATATCTGTCTATCAGTCTCTGTACCTTATCTGTCAGTATATCTGTCTATCAATCTCTGTACCTTATCTGTCAGTATATCTGTCTATCAATCTCTGTACCTTATCTGTCAGTATATCTGTCTATCAATCTCTGTACCTTATCTGTCAGTATATCTGTCTATCAATCTCTGTACCTTATCTGTCAGTATATCTGTCTATCAATCTCTGTACCTTATCTGTCAGTATATCTGTCTATCAATCTCTGTACCTTATCTGTCAGTATATCTGTCTATCAATCTCTGTACCTTATCTGTCAGTATATCTATCAATCAATCTCTGTACTTTATCTGTCAGTATATCTGTCTATCAGTCTCTGCACCTTATCTGTCAGTATATCTGTCTATCAATCTCTGCACCTTATCTGTCAGTATATCTGTCTATCAATCTCTGTACCTTATCTGTCAGTATATCTGTCTATCAGTCTCTGTATCTTATCTGTCAGTATATCTGTCTATCAATCTCTGTACCTTATCTGTCAGTATATCTGTCTATCAGTCTCTGTACCTTATCTGTCAGTATATCTGTCTATCAATCTCTGTACCTTATCTGTCAGTATATCTGTCTATCAATCTCTGTACCTTATCTGTCAGTATATCTGTCTATCAATCTCTGTACCTTATTTGTCAGTATATCTATCAGTCTCTGTACCCTATCTGTCAGTATATCTGTCTATCAATCTCTGCACCTTATCTGTCAGTATATCTGCCTATCAATCTATGTACCTTATCTGTCAGTATATCTGTCTATCAATCTCTGTACCTTATCTGTCAGTATATCTGTCTATCAATCAATCTCTGTATCTTATCTGTCAGTATATCTGTCTATCAGTCTCTGTACCTTACCTGTCAGTATATCTGTCTATCAATCAATCTCTGTACTTTATCTGTCAGTATATCTGTCTATCAATCTCTGTACCTTATCTGTCAGTATATCTGTCTATCAATCAATCTCTGTACTTTATCTGTCAGTCCTTTTGCAATGTACTATAATAATTTAATTTAAAATAATGTAATCATTTGACTCACATAGTAAATAAGAGTAAATTGTGAATAAAAACAATCATGTCTGTGAATACATTTTCTGCCTTCTTATTACCACTTGCTGCAATGTGGTATAATTTGCACAGACAGAAAAACAATTCTTTTTTCACAATATATTCGCAAAAGTCTTTAGTGTGCGCAAATATAATGATATATTACAGCAACCAGAAAAAAAATAGTGCAGCAGCCAGACAGGCTAAAATAAAGTATGTAAAAAAGCTGAATATTGGTCTGGCTTTATCTTACTGTAATAAAAATGGATTACATGTTGACATGGTGAGGTACCCCAACATGACCACCAGATGGCAGACTGGTACAGCACACCATGGATCTGAAGGTGTACCGCAGAATACCTCTTTAAGCCACCATGATGATGCAAAATAATCTCTCCCTTGCCGTTGGTCATTTTTGTTTTATGCCATTTTCTCTCCATTTGCAAAATTGCAAATGTGAACTTTTGATTTGAAATATTTCAGTAAATTCTGCATTATCTCTCTATTAGAAAATTCATATATATATATATATATATATATATATATATATATATATATATATATATACACACCTCAGGGTTTAGATTATTTTTTTTTGCATATTTGTCTCCTGACACATAATTATATCTCTACCTGTAATTAAGTAACCAGTGCTTTGTTTGAGAAAAGAGAGGTGCATGTGCGCTTCTCTAGTACCACAGTTGCCAACATCAGCCATGTTTCCAGGGACTCTAATGCATACCTCCCAAGTGGCCCTATTTTGCAAAGACAGTCCCTATTTTTTCCCTCTTTTCTAGGAGCACAGAATATTTGTGCATTAGCAGTACAGCAGTGAAACTCACAATGCAGTATGTTTAAACTGCAGGACATATGTTTATCCTTCATAGATTAGTTGATTCCGAATAAAATTATTTCTTTTTACTCCTAATGACCTGCCAAATGACATAAATTGCTATCAATTGATCACCTTAAACTGCACAGCGACGCCACGCCCATAGCCACTCCCCCAGCCACTCACCTTAAACAAAAGTGTCTCTCATATGCTGTTTGAAATGTTGGGAGGTATGCATATGTAATCTACATGCTGCATAAAGAGCAGCCCGATCAGTATGTGGGATGCCTATACGTACAGACATAATTCAATTAGTTAATCAGGGTAGGTCCTACAAGGCCTCCACCCTGATTAACTGGATTATTTCTGTTTGTATAAGAATCCTACATATTGGTATTCTGCATACTCTTTCTGCAGCTAAGCTTGCCTCTGTAGACTTAACACCGGCCTCAAACCAATTTATTTAGAAGCTTGCCGGTAGAGTACCGGTTCACTGCCAACCTTACCTGCAGCATGAATAACACATATGTGTAGAAAAAGGAAGAGAATCCCGTCATTGAGGCTATCTATAGTAGCGCTTGGTGTTTGGTCAGCTACAGTCCCAGCAGTGCTCCGACCGCAACCCCAATCAAGTCAAGCAAGCTGGGAGCCAAATCAACACCAGCGTCATCCTTACCCTGAACACTTATCTGTCCCTGGAAACATGGCCGACGTTGGCAACAATGCTATATTATGATTAATGCGCCAATGGTGCGAAACGCGTTAGGTGACTATGCTCATCTGATTGTCCCTCCCACGCACATGCCGATAATTTAAGGATTTTAAAATGAAGAACACGGGTGTCCAGTATTCTGTGAGTGCATGGGACATGCTCTCGATATCTATGCCATAATTACCAGTTATTATTATAACAGAGGTGCTGGTAATGATCATAGTGCTGGTGAGTTACCCCCAGGACAAGAAGCATTACTGTGACCTAATATTTTTCTGATGCTGTTTGCTGAACTGCGGTGCTCACACTGGATCAATAGCTCACGGCTTTTTGTTCAGTCCAGTAATGTATTAGAGAGAAGAAGAAAAAAAAAACCTGACATCAACAGTGCGTTGAGTGTTATGAAAAACAACAGAGGTTACGACTTGCTCATAGTCAGCTGCACTTTGTAGACACAATAATGAGCTTGTGTACCACGTCCCTTACTGTACTATGCAAGATAGCAACCCAAGGACAGCGGGTAACATTCCAGAGATGGGTGAAGGGCAATCTGGATTCTTATAATAGTGTATAAGTGTATAATATTGTGCTATTTACTAGACCATCACATTGTGTAACACTTTATCATTGTCAGATACGTGTGGGACTGCTGCAGGAAGAGTATACCCATTACTAGAGATGGTTTCAGTGAGGCAATCTGCCACCATACATCACAAGCTATCCATAGCAGAAGAAAAATGGTGCACTTTGGGCATAAAACTGTCAGGTCTCAAACCCAGTTTATAGAACCTTTCTGGGGACAAGTACGCATCATGGACCATCTTGTAGAACATTTCTGAGTAGGATGCCATTGGGAGCTTCACATGTGTCCTCATGCTTGTCAATGTTGGGCATGTGCATGGCCCAACAATCCAGACCCTTGATATGTTCAATCAGATATGATGTGCGCAGTGCTGTAGACTTTAAAATTGTGTAGTGTTTCTTCTGTTTCCCGAAAATCAAGTGCATCTAAGTTTTTCCTTTTCTAACACTTGCCAGAAGTATTAGTGAGATTAAACTTTGATTTCACAGAATAGTTGCTGTAGAAACTGATGTCTATACTTTCTTCAGAGTATTCTTTAGTTGGGAGTGCAATAGCAATATTAGATTCTGTAAATTCATTGTGTTATAACTCAACATAGCCCTAGAACCTGTCTTTTTGTACTGGTGAGAATACATTTTTGAACCCTATAGCCATGTCAGGTATTATACCAACAGTAATTTTATAATGTTATTAGATCATAATCTAAGTCCTAACAACACACACAGATTCATTAAAGTGGCAAGCTGCTTTATAAAGAGTTATTTGTGGACAACTAAATTGCAGTACACTGTTGATTTGTTCAAGTGTTTAGGTGTAATTCCTGAAGGCACCTCTAGCAGCACTGTTGTTTCCTGTAACGGTTGAATAATTTGAATTAAGGCTGGCACTCTCCAAAAAGCTGTTTGAAAGAATTCTGGCAATTCTGGCGCTAATTCACATGAGTGTTAGTGCTGACACACCCACTCCCAAGCCACACCTCCTGGCATTCTATATTGCCGGAGGGACAAGTTGGGAGCTATGGTCATTATTTTGATAGGTTAAAAGAGTTTTACAGAGTATCTCATATATCAGTCAACATTTTCAGAAAACAATTAGAAAAAGCAGCCAATTCCTCTCCTAAGCTATGACCCCCACACATTTCACATTGCCAGAGGCGGGAGCTGGGGTCATGATATTGGTAGGTTCAACACTTTTGAAAATTGTAATAACTAGTATCATATTTGGTGCAACGCTTGTCGTCATGTCCAGTTCAAGAAATAAATAACTGATGCTATTTTAATTTCTTTTTTATTATGCTACCCACAGAAATATTGTATGTGTATCCTTGCAATCAAAATTTCTCAATAAAAAATGTAACAAAAAAAGAGTTCCAAGACAAATAATGAGTTGTTCTACTTATAAAAATGGCCCAAGTGTCTTGGAGAAATATTATGATATTTGTAGTCTTGGCTGATGCTTGGGTGACATCATTCAGGCAATGCAGCTGTGCCCAGCATAAGAACAGAGTGATAAAAAGCTATCGGGAGCATTGTATCCGCAAAATACTGAGTCATTTCATAAGGGAAAGCGGCTCGTCTTAATTAGAGTTACCACTTTTAAATAATACACTGTACGGCTTTTATGGTACAAGAAGAAAGACTTGTAAGCCAGCTATAGAAATGTACGAATCAGAGAGCAGATGTTAAAGGACAACTGGAGCGATACATTTAAAACAAACGTCTCTGATCCTGAAATAATATGAATAGTGCATATTGTTAAATTGTTAAAAAGGGGCAAAACTTTGACTTTTTATTCTCAATGTGAGACTTTTTTAGTCTCATTAGTGCAGATAACTCAAGATTCGGAGTGGTGAAGAACTGTAAGCCAATGAAGTGATCTACTATAGGCACAATTTATTAGATCACTTTTTTAAACTTTGGTGAAACTGGTGCACTGTGGCTTTGTTTCTGGAGGAAAATTATTTTATACATATGGGTTGACATGAATATGGAGCAATTGCACTATGTTTCTGATAGAAATGGGGGTTACTATATATATATATATATATATATATATATATATATATATATATATATATAACCCCCATTATATCTTTCCTTTGAATCCCTGATATTTGTTCTGGGGCAGTGAATCTAAAATGTTTGGCTCTGGTCAAGTGGATTCAAGGTCGTTGTTCAAGTGGTGGTGTTTTTTTCCTACTTTATTCTGGATATACATGTCTCTGCCCTTGATGACTGTGCAGATTCTGCCATCAACTATTATGGCAAATTTGCTCTTTTGCCTTTATCCAAAATGGCTGCAGACAGGAAGTGAGGTCATCCTAAGATGGCTCCCTCATTTTGAACACCTGTGTGCAAGCTATTTATACCCTGATCCCAGATACAACACACCGCCCTTGCGTGGTCTCTGCTTTCTACTATATTACTGCTGATGCTATTTGATTTTTTTGCTACCCACCATGCTTGGTTTCCTCTACCAGCTCCTGTGTTTTGACCGTGGCTCCTTATTCTCAATGTGCTGCCTGCTGCATTGTTTGACCTTGGCCTGTTTCCCTTTTTTCATCCTGGGATCCGATCTGCTTTTTTTCTTTCAGCCTTCTGAGTACCAGTGCGTTAAAGAGACTCAGCAAGTCCTGCAACCTTTCTTAACCTGGGGCTAGGGTTGCCTCCTCAGTCATTTTTTCTGGCCACATATAACTTTTGCAGGCTTCTTTTCAGTATGTAGAAGTCATATCTGACCAGAAAGACATTAATTACCTAATCAAGTATTGGATCCCACAGAACCACATTGATTAATTAATTGATTTCCTTCTGATCACATATGACTGATACATACTGCAAAGCAGCCTGCAAAAGTTATATGTGACTAGTGTTGAGTGAACCCGAACCGTACTGTTCGGGTTCGTACCGAACATAACGTTTTTTGGACCCTGGACCCGAACACGGACATTCCACTGTATGTCCGTGTTGGAGTTCGGGGTTCGGCGATTACATTATATGTAATGCTATTGGCTTTCTATAAACCGAAATAGAGTCCCCATTCATAAGAAATTCTTATGAATGGGGACTCTATTTTGGTTTATAGAAAGCCAATAGCATTACATGTATTCCATAAGCCGAATGTTGTTCAGTTTATAGACTTTCGGTTTATGGAATACATGTAATGCTATTGGCTTTCTATAAACCTAAATAGAATCCCCATTCATACGAATAGGTCAATTGACATTTTACTTCATTTTGCAGCTATTTCGGTTTTCGTATGAATGGGGACACTCACCCACATTTTACTTCCTTTTGCAGCCCTCTAGCCCTTTCCAGGACTTTTTTAGAGGCATTTTAGTGGCCAAAAGTTTGGGTCCCCATTGACTTCAATGGGGTTTGGCGTCAAGTTCGACCCCGTACTCTGACTTTTTTCCGAAGTTCGACCGAACCCGAACATCCAGGTGTCCGCTCAACTCTCTATGTGACCAGTAAACAATGGCCGAGGTGTCAACCCTACTTGAGGCTCAACCCTTTGGTGAATTGGCTGTAGATAAAATACTCTGGATGGGCCCTGGGGATCCTAGAGACCTATTAATGCATACATATTTATGTACTTTCAATTTAAGATAAGCAATTAGGTCACAATTTTGGTAGTTTTTCTCTCTCAGCTTTTCCGTTGAGTTGATCCGGTTCCAATAATGTTTCGATCTGTTCCTTCAATTTCCTGTCAATTACAATGTTCGCTGGGTGCGTTTTCATCTGTAATAATCTAATGTATAATGACTATGAGAGACAGACATCACCCTGGTCTCTTGTTTCCCTGATACGGAGGATCGGGTTAAGCTGATGAGGCTGATCTCTGAAGGCCGATTAATAACTAAGAGACAAAACTATTCCCATTGACCAATTGGGCAGTGGGAATGCAGAGCAAGTCACGATGAAAAGTAACCGAGGATAAATAACGTTTATTTAACTTTTTTCATCATTAGGAAATAAAATACTCCGGTTTTGAAGTCTGCCCATGAACAATCTTAAAAAAAAACCCCTGCATTTATTTAATCATTTATCTGTCCTTACTTGGTATTGATCCGTCTATATAACAATGCTAATGTTCTCTATCTCCTATCTATTGAATTTAAGACGGCTTTGCAAGACTCACTAATCAGACAATAAATTGCTTTCCGCTCATTGGAAATCCTACGGCATTTTAAAATGCTTAGTACCACAGTCCTTTTGCTGCCATACTTTACACTACCGTTCAAAAGTTTAGAATCATGTAGAAATATTCTTGTTTTTAAAGGAAAAGATAATTGTTCGGCCATCAGAACAGAGTAAGAGAACGAATCTGCTCCACGGAGAATTTAACTGCTGCACAATTTAAGAACGCTACTCTCTCCAATTTTGTACCCACGCACAGTGGCACTGTCAGATTGAGTGATATCACCAGCACACATGCACAGTAGCTAAACAGAACTTACACTTGATCTCCCAAGCTCCACCTCCAGCCTTCCTGATTCGCTGGGGGCAGTTATGAATTTGCATTTGCAGCCACAAGGTGATGTCATACACATGAGACACCACAGACACATTTAAACCCACTTTTCTCTTAATGGATACATTTCCTTGCAATTCTGCTAAAGCACAGTAATGTACAGATCTTTTTGTAATAATGTCCACTGTAATGTACCGATCGTTTTTAATATATGTTCTACATTCGCAGTACAAACAACGTTTAGTTGACAGAGTCCCTTTAATTCAGTTTAATCCCCATTTGGCCTTCACACTTGCTCATTCTTGGCTTTTATTGCTGGAAATCTTTAAGCACACAGGGCAGGCTGAGAACAAATAACATACACAATCCCTGTTAAATTATAGATTTATCATGCTAAAACTTGGAGGGATTTCAAATTGAAGGCAAGACCAGAAGCATCAAGGAGGCATTGTCTTTAAATCATGTATTATGGGAGCTTTTCACAGCCACTGGATATATTGCTGTTTTTTTTCGTGCTGCTTTATGGAAAGGCAGCTCCAACCAGGAGCTCATGCATGCTTTGCCACTGCTTACTGGTTACTTAGCGCACAGTAAGAGAGTGCCAAAAATACAAGGAGTTGTCCAAAAGCTGTGGTTGCTAAAAATAGATTGTCTTTATTGAAACATTGATATTAATGGGACTCCAGCCTTTAGGGTACCATGTCCTAAGAGGACACGCACCCGCATCCCTTGCCGTTGCACCCACAGCACCTGATTATGCCCATAATGCACCCTTTCCATTCACAGGACTTGCCCCAGCACCCATTCCACACATAGGATTTGCACCAGAACCCAGAATACTCTCACAAGACTTGCTCCAGCACCCACATTGCATCCATGGCCTTTTAGCACCCATATTTCATCAACTGCTCTTGCTTTAGAATCAAGATTGTAACCATAGGCCTTGCCTAATCACCCATTCCACTGACAGGACATGCCCCCAGTGCCCATTGCAATCAAGAACTTAGCCCCAGCACCCACATTGCACCAATGACTTGGCCCCAGCACCCACATTGCACCAATGACTTGGCCCCAGCACCCACATTGCTCCAATGACTTGGCCCCAGCACCCACATTGCACCAATGACTTGGCCCCAGCACCCACATTGCACCAATGACTTGCCCACAGCACCCACATTGCTTCAGCATGCAGATCGCACTAACAGGACCCTGTGCCTTGTCTGCGCTCCCTGTGTCTCTGAGTTGTCTGAGCATCGGAGGGTTATGTGACCCTGGTGATCTGATGTGTGAGGCAGTCTAAGACAATGTATACGTGCTTGGGCAGCACACAGACATCAGCTGCCTGCAATCCTCACAAAGAGGGTTGATGAGGAGAGATGTTTTTGGTCTCCCCAGCCAACACCGCTGGTGCCTCCTCTGTTTGTAAGTAGAATTTTTTTTATTAAAGCTTAGCATGCAGCACATTAATGATTAATTCGACATGTTAATCTTTAAAAACAAACCCAAACCTTTTGTCAAACCCGCCCCAGATGCATTAAATGGTCCTTAAAAAGAGGACATTTCCAGGGAAAAGACGTCTGTGGAGTTACCTGTTTCTGGCATCACCTTGAGGCTTGATATGCAAATTGCAACTGAAAATGAGTTCATTTGTAGACCAATCCACGGGTGATGTCATCAACAGACACACTGACTACACCTTTTTGTATTTCTTTATGTAGTTTCTTGTAATTATGCTAAACTTTGACAATTTTTTTATTCTTCCAATGTGTGGATGCAAAGAAACTTTTTCCTTTTCTTAACTTGGATATGATTATCAAGAATATATTTTTTCCTTATTGTTTCTTTTCTCTTTGTATTACTTATTTTAACTTCTGGTTTATCTCCATTTCTTGTTTTCCTCTGCTAGCCTTCTGATTTCAATTTTAAAACCAATAAAAAAAACCACACTTCCCCAAAAATGTTCTGGTAGAGGTTATTTTATTATTTTATAATTTGCCCTAACTGTAATTCTGAACTTTCTACTAGTAATATATAAAGCACCAGTTTAAGTTTTTGTGTGTGCAGTTTTTAGGGTATGCGCATCATGGGACGCTGAACTCCATATCTCTGACGTCTGGGAAGCCTGTATTAACGTAGATAGGATTTTATCATTTACAGAAATGTCACAGGAACATTACATTTAATTAAAAGATGTCTAGCTGAAAGTTCCAGGCAGCATAATTGCGTAGTCCCTGCCTGTTACAACAAACATCGAGTTTTTTGCCTAACTCGTAGGATGGACAGTGAATGCGTCACAAAGGATGGAACTAGCTCGAAAATTCTCCACCTTCAGCAAAACGCCACCTAATGGTGAGTGGGTATTTTTCAAAATTCTCCAGAACTGTTTTCAAACTATCTGTGTAGCACCTGCTGCTTCAAGGTTTTGGGGATAGGCGAGAAACCTGGATAGAACTTAGATAGCCTCCACTGGCTAGTGCTTGGGGATTTAGAATATGTTCTGTTAGATTCACGAGCGTCTGTATTGAACAGCGTTTTTATATGGGGCAAATTGGGTGGAGCAGCGCCTTTTATAGGGCCCACAGCTTTGTTTAAAGGAATTCATGGAGGTTTGCTGGCATTTGTTTACGGTAGGCTCTCTTAAGGTCCCACAACAGCATTTCAATCGGTTTTAGGTCTGGACTTTGGTCCATTGCAACACCTTGATTCCTTTCTTTTTCAATCATTTTGTTGCAGATTTTTTGGTATGCTTGGGATCTTTGTCCTGTTGCGTGACCCAATTCCGTCCATGCTTTAGCTGTCGGGCAGATGGCCTCACATTTGACTCTAGAATACTTTGACATACAGAGGAGTTCATGGTCGACTCAATGACTGCAAAGTACCCAGTTTTCTGGGGCTGCCAAGTAAGCCCAAATCATCATCCCTCCACCATGATGGTGACAGCTGGTATGAGGTGTTTGTGTTGATATGCTGTGTTTGGTTTTCGCCAATGGTGGCACTGTGCATTACGGACAAAACGTCTCCACTTTGGTCTCGTCTGTCCAAAGGACATTATTCTAGATAGTTTTGTGGTTTGTTCAGATTCAACTTTGCAAACCTAAGCCGTGCTGCCATGTTCTTTTTAGAAAGAAGAGTCTTTCTCCTGGTAACCCTGCCAAACAAACCATACTTGTTCAGTCTTTTTCTAATTGTTCTATCAGTTAACATGCTAACTGAGGCCTGTAGATTTTGAGATGTAACTCTTGGGTTTTTTTTTTTTGCGATTTCTCTGAGCATTGCACAGACCTTGGGGTGAAATTGCTGGCATGTCTACTCCTTGGCAAACGTCTTGAAGGTTTTCCACTTTTGAATATTCTTTCTCACTGTAGAATGATGGACTTTAAATTTGTTTGTAAATGGACTTATAACCCATCGCAAATTGATGGGCAGCAAGGATCAGACGATTGTAATAATGAACAGGTAAAACCATAGAATGCAAAGAGGGTGTACTTCATTTTTCCCATGACTGTATATCTCTAAAGAAGAATGCACTTCACTTTCAGTAAATATGAAACATCGAAATAGCCATGCTGTGGGTAAAGTCCTCCTAGTCACAGTTTCATAGCTATGTGTGAAATTTCTCACATCTTATTAAATGTATTTAGTGGAGTGTAACCAAATATATTAATCACACAGATTTATTGCAATGCTGAAAATGCTTCTCTGTTTTATATTGCCTTCTATGAAATGACCTCATAAACATGTCAATCTTTAATCTGAAGGTCTATGAGTCACACCGGATGCCTAGAATATAAAGAAAACCTCTCTGTCAATGGCTTTCTGTAAAACTGATAACTAAGAAACTTGGCTATACGAATGTATGGAATCAGTCCTCTGGACTTTGGGAGTTAAATTATTCAATGAATGCAAATAACATTACTTCTTTACACTTAGAAATGTTCTTTTGGTCTGGGGTCTGGTTGTTTAATCACTAAGTTGGGACTACGCCAACTGGAGCCTCAAACCAATAACTATCAAGTTGGGTATTCATTGAGACCTTATAAGCCTAAGTGAGCTGCTCTGCCTAGCTTATTTTCTGTATGTTGTACATGTTTCATGGATATGTGACATGCACTTATTTTTATTCCCTGGAAGACCAGGGATAGGCACAGTGTCAGTAGAATGACGGCAATGTCCGTGGCAATGATTGTGAAGGTCCATAGGACATCATTCAGTTCTCCACCACAAACCCCAGTAAATGTCCAATGCCACAAGCCTTTGTAAATCTGGTGACATATCCAAGGAGCACCATGCACAACAGTAATAATTACACATAAGATAAGGCAAGGGAAGGTTTGGTTATCTTGAAGATTGGCCACTAGCTATCTCACTTAACTTGAGTAGCCAATATTATGTATCTCCCTTCTAATGAGGTTCTCAAAAGTTTTTTTTAATTTCCTCTGGTCATTGTCGCAGCAGGAGATGAGGTATTCGCCATTGGTAAAGCTAATGAAGAACATCATGAAAGTAACAACCATTCGGACACGTCGACGATTTCGAGGGGTGGGCATGCAGTAACAGTATGGCTGGTTTATTCCTCTTGTGTGGTTATTATTCATGTTAAATTACAACTATCGCAAATAATAAAGTTATGTTTAACTGAAACATGTAGACCTTTTATATAGAAATACTTTGATGAAAGAATATAAATGAAGCACTATTTTGAGTCATTTTTGCGCATATAGCTCAATCAGGGGGGCGGAAATGTTGTTTAGAATCTTGGGTCAGATCTCCCTTCATCTGCCCCAAGATGTCAGCCCCCTATACAGAGCTAATCAGAGCAAAAGAAGGATCAACAAAGTACTTTATTTGTATTATTTCATTATTTCTATTTCAATTCCCTACATTTCATGTAATCTTCCAATTAAGCAGTACTTAATTGTTTTGCCAACCTTAATGGCATCATGGTCAACGATCATCCAGACCTGGAGCTATTTCCACCACAGTTCGGAACCTTGGATGTGTCATTAATACGCTTTTGTGCTAATATTAATTTTGTCTCAAGTACATTCTTTTATTTTTATTTTTTCTTCTATTCTCTCCTAACTTACATAACTTACATAACGCAAGGTAAAAGAAATGTGTGTCCCCCCCCCCCTTAAAATAACACCAGCAGGTTTGTCAGACTTTATTGAGTAAGTGTTTACAAACTGAACATGGGCTCACTGTTTTGAAAGAATGTGTAATTTTCCAAAGCTAACATCCGTCATGCTGCCAAATATGCTGAAATCTGGAAAACATATTTTGTTTTCTGTAAAAGCTTGAAACCCTTTAGACCATGAATAATTCACTGGCAAGTGCAACATAAAAAAAAAAAATGAGTCAATCTTTCCTGATACTACTAATTAAAAATAAAATACCAGCTCATCGTGAGCAGATCTCACATTTGTTCAGCTGTAGAGAGTATGATAAATGTCCTGCAGGTTCTCAGTGGGGACTATTCACTAAAAGGTGAGTTGTGGCGAGATTAAGTGAGTTGTGGTAAGATGAATATATCATCTCACCGATTTATCTATATATTGTACAGTTTGCTTAGTGGGGGAAACTCACCATGTTTGTCCCTGAACAACGTATAGTAAAATTGGTGAGATAGTGAAAAGACCCAAATACCCTTCCAGTGCTATGTTTGTGTTGCACAGTTATAGAGACACATATTTTTTTTGTCTTTTTTGTGAATTCATGTACTTTTTTAACTGAATTAGTATAAATTTTCAATACGCGGTGATTGTGAGCACATATCTCGGAGCACTGTCTGCCTTTGCTCATTCTTGTTTTTTTTTTTGTAATGTATCAATACTTTATTTGATGACATGGGCCCCAAGGGGGAAGGGGGGGGCAAGTGTCCCAATTTTATTTAATTTTATACCCCCCGTCAGAATAGTTTGGTCTGCTCTCTCAGGACCACTGCGCAAAAGGAGAAACTGTCCTGAGTTCTGGCACACTACAGGGTCCACTGAATCTGCTACTTGAGCCCTATTATTTCTGAATCTTTTTCTTCATATTCTCACTTGCCAGGGTGAATGACATTAGACTGGTTTTAAATGATTAATTATTTTATTTTTTCTCTCACTCACAACTAAACCCCTTTCATTATGGTATTGTCCAGGTTCCCTTAGCTTCTTCCTACTACCATTGACTTCCTTCACCCCCACTGACCATTAACTATCTGTATTTCACCCTATTGGCCAGTTTCCCTTAGATCTCTCCTTTCATCCTCTTGGTCTCTCTCCCAGTCACTCTGACTTCCTTTACCTTAAGATTGGCCTTTTTCTGTTTACTCCCTCCTCTTAATTCATTGAATAGACCACATAAACTTGATGACTTGATGTGTTTAATAGATCTGTTAATTATTTATAGCGGTCTTGTTAATCAAAAAGCAAAACAAACAACAACATAAAACAAAGTTCTATTCTGATATGACTATGCCACCTACACGTCTTACATCATACTCCCCGGGGAAGTTTACATATTACAGCCTGCTGTGGCTTTGCAGGGAAAAGGTCATGGAAACGTGTGTGAAGCCATGTGTACACTGAGTGACAACAAATTATTCCGAAAGGTCAGCTAAAAAAATGAAAGCCTAATTGGGTCACCCATGACCGTGTGCCCAATCAAAGATAATTGGTTTGGGGTAACAGGGTTAATTTGCATAATGTAAAAATATAAATTTAGAGATCAATAAGGTTGCCAAAGTGAAAAAGATTAAGGAGGAGCCAGGAAAATATACTTAGAAGCAGTTAAAAATCAAACACGACTTTTACAGAGAATCAAGAAAGTGGAATGGAAAATCCTTCAGTGAAAATACACATTTTTGGATCCCCATGAATATTTAGAATGTTTTGTACTTTTCGAGTTTGGTGGGGCAGTCTGACATGTACCATTTATTTTGCTACTGCTCTTAATGAAAAGAAACATCTGTTCTCTCCAAAGTGATTGGACATTTTCTGGCGTTATATATATATATATCTTGACCCAGGACCTATCTGTGTTACATTTCTCATGCTATGCCATCTTATTCTCCAAAACTTTTTCCACTCAATAACTACCATATTTATTGGTCACACATGACTGTGTTTTAAAATTTCCGACGTACAAGAACCGGAAAGTAGAGAGTAGCAGTACATCACTAACTTAGGTATTTATATATAAACAGTGAAAGATAAAACCAAGCTGACCTCCAGGATTCAGTACAAATAGCAACAAAACTTGGGGTGCTTAGATCTCTGTTGTACCCAATTGTTTTTTCTATAATGTATACATAATGCTGTATATGTTTGGTTTTTTTTTTCAGCTTTTTGTTTCTTATGAAATTAATGCTGAATTTTCTTAATTTTTTTTTTTCTGCCCAAATTCATTATTTGTGATTCTGCTGAAATCAGCCTGTTGAGTTCTTAGTATTACATATTTCTTTTTCCCTTATTCTGCTAATTATTTGGCATGCCAGACCATAGCTGTTAACACAGAAGCTTCATCCGGATTTCTATGCATTTTGATTAGCAATTCAGTTCTGGTCTTTGAAGTTTTTTTTTAATCAGAATAAATCTTCATAGCTAATGCAGGAAAGATTGGCAATAGCCTTTTCTTCCTTCTGGGATATTTTAAAAGTTCTTTAAAGCAAGTATAAAAAAGAAGGTTCTCAAATAAGTGCTATGAATAACTAGAAATTAGTGTTGAGCAAACCCGAACCACACTGTTCGGGTTTGTACCGAACATTACGGTTTTTGGACCCAGGACCTGAACACGGACATTCCACTGTATGTTCGTGTTTCTAGTTCGGGGTTCGGCGATTACATTGTATGTAATGCTATTGGCTTTCTATAAACTGAAATAGAGTCCCCATTCATACGAATAGGTCAATTGACCTATTCGTATGAATGGGGACACTCACCCACATTTTACTTCATTTTGCAGCCCTCTAGCCCTTCCCAGGACTTTTTTAGAGGCATTTTAGTGGCCAAAGGTTTGTGTCCCCATTGACTTCAATGGGGTTCAGGGTCAAGTTCGGGGTCAAGTTCGAGCCCGAACCTGGACTTTTTTCCAAAGTTCGGCCGAACCCGAACATCCAGGTGTCCACTCAACTCTACTAGAAATGTAACTTCGGTGGAATTAAAAATTGCACATAAAATTCTGATTTTTATAAAAAGATTCTTGTAAAAATCGCAGTTATTTTTGACATTTAACAAATCTGATAATGTTACTGTAGCGGCTAAGACTAACAATATCTCTAAAAAGCCACATTAAATATTTTAATTTTGTGAATGATGTGTTGGAATGGAATAGTTTAAACATCTGTCTCTTTTGCTTACATTATTTCTATTAAATGCCAGTATTTACACAATTACAAATTATCTCCAATGGGACCAAACCATTCACAGAAACTGGTGTTTCTAAAGTCAGCTCCCCCAATTAATCCCCAATTAAGATTGCCACCTTTTTGTTAAAAAAAATACCAACCATAGACTTAAAGGGACTGCATCAGCTAAACGTTTTTATTGTGAATGTAGAGAATGAAAAATACTTGAAAATGATCTATACATTGTGTTAGCAAATCTGCAAGCAAATGCCTTAATTTGAGTTCCTGTATATATATGTCTATATCTCTGTTATGTTACCTTAGCCCTGTTTTTTGTTTATTCTATGTTTATATCAATGTTTGTGTATACCTTGCCGTTCTGTAGCTTGTTAGTTTGGTTTCTGCTTTGTCCTGCTCCAGCTTTTTTCAGTTTTGCTTAATTCCCTTCTTGGCCCTGTACTCTGTATTCAGTTCTGTTCTACTTTAGTTTGCTTCCTGCTTTTTCACTCTTCTTGGTCTGCCTATTCTAGCCTGCAGCATCCTGTTGGTTCTGTGAGAGTTATGTTCCATGCCTGCTCTCTAATGTCTGTAGGGTAACTTCAGTCTCTGCCTTGACTGGATTTAGCAGCTGCTACCTGGTATGTGGCTGAAACAACCTGGGGCCTTAAGCTTCCAGGAGAGTGCTGTGCCTCCATTTTCTGCACCGTAAACCACACCCACTCTATTCAAGCTCCACTCACTGTTGCAGATTTCCTACCTCCATTAACCACGTATTACTTGTGCCTTACCACAGCCGTTTCATTCATTTGTCTGAGTTGGAGGCACTTGTTCTCCCTTTGCCTTAACTCAACTAAGATATTATGGTCTCTTGGAAAAGATGAATGCGACTGGTTCTATATAGACACAGAAAATCTTCAACAACTATTCAACCAGGATTCTCCACAGGGATGTGAGCTTTTAAATCATTGGCCTAAAATTCAACCAATAATGGCTGTTCACAGTTGGAACTCTGTAACATGGCAAAGAGGCAGGCAAATCGCTCACCACACTTCTAGTATGTGTATTTCTTGTCCTAGCGGGAATGGGTATAAAACCAAAATCATTGGTTCAGTTCGTTCAATGGTGGTGGGATGAAATAATGGGAGACTTGCTCATTGACTTCTGGTGGGATGACAGAGAAGGGGAGGGAACGGTTCATCTTGACTGCTTCACCACAACATCTGGCACGATGGCCAGTTCATTGCGCGACAGGTCATCACAGAGAGTTCATCATAGGACAGTTCATTGCGAGGTTGCATACAAGTTGATTATATAGAAGGGCTTAGTGTAAGTGTTAGAATTAGGGCTATGGGGTTAGTATTATGGCTCAGGGGTTAATGTTAGTATTAGGGCTTAGGGGTTAGTGTTAGTATTAGGGGTTAGTGTTAGTATTAGGGGTTAGGGATAGTGTTAGTATTAGGAGTTAGTATTAGGGCTTAGGAGTTAGTGTTAGTATTAGGGGTTAGTGTTAGTATTGGGGGTTAGGGATAGTATTAGAGGTAGGGATAGTGTTAGTATTAGGAGTTAGTGTTAGTATTAGGGGTTAGTGTTAGTATTAGGGGTTAGTGTTAGTATTATGGGTTAGGGATGGTGTTAGGGCTTAGGTGTTAGTGTTAGTATTAGGGGATAGTGTTAGTATTAGGGGTTAGGGATGGTGTTAGGGCTTAGGGGTTAGTATTAGGGGTTAGGGATAGTGGTGTGAATTTAGAAGGGAATTTGAAAATGAAGGTCAAAGTAACTGAGTTGGAAAAATTCTCCCTGCACTGGAGTATTTTTCCAATTCGGCCTAAAGTTTGAAATTACCTTCTCAATTCCCTGCAGTTCTCTTTTTATTCAGTAGACCCGTTTATGTTTCATTAATATATAAATATATAATATTCTTAAATGTACCTGTAAAGCTTATCTTAAATGCTGCAGTAGAATATTTACTGTAACCACGACTTGGTGTATTAACCACAATCAGTTACATTCATTGATTTCTTAGTAATCCCAGCCATTATTACTTACCAAGGTGGAACAAGAAGGGATATAAAACATACCAACTTTCCAGTTGTTAATATCCCTTAGGGTGATGCTGCTCTTGACTAACTAGTTAATATTTGCTATGATATCCTTGAAATTAAGAACCTTCATTGATTTTGGAAGAAAAATCTTTTATTTTTTTTCATGTTGCAAATCCTTATAATTTCATCCTTCACATATTATAGTGTTTGGGTGAGTGAAAACATTTACAATCCATGAATTAAAAGTGTGGCTCTTTTATTTCAGACATAATTATCCAAACTGGAAGATCTATTCAATATGCACCAAGCTGGCCAGAAATCTGGGCACACAGATGAACTGCAGAGAAATCCGCATTTTGACTACCAAATATAGACAATTTTGGCATAACATCAGCAATTTCATCTGATTTGTGGCCTGCTTCTGGCCACATCCAGTTTAAGGGGCTTACACCAACAGGATCAAACCCCCTCCCTCAAAATTCCCTAAATTTATGAAAACTGACAAGTTCAATTTTCCAGATTTTATCTAGAGAACTGAACAGAAAAGTGTAGAATAATTATAGTAAACACATTAGAAGCACATAATTATTCACATACAATTATAATATATGAATGTTATATATTATATTAGTATATTTACATCAATAGGATAAAATTTTAATGAAAATTTTTTTTTCATATTATTTTATGTTCATTTTATTTATTTTTCTGCGTTTAATTAATGTGTCAGGTTTTTTGATTCAAATTTTTACAGATTTAAAAACAATGTAATTTCAGGCCATTATGGGAGGACTCCGGCTATATCGGCTATAGCTGAAGTCCTTCCATTGACGACTATTGGAGGACTTAGGCTATTTCTGCAATAGCCGGAGGATTCTCCTGAAATGGCCCTGAATAAGCTGAATAGAAGTCTACAGGGTGGACCGAAGCAGCCATTTTGGCAGCCAAACTCCTGAGGTGTTGGCCTTCCGTAATGTCGGATTGAAAATCGGCCACATTGGCCACATTTTTGTGCCGATTTGAGATCACTTCAGTAGTCTCTGAGTAGCCCCGAATTTATGTCAACCCTCAGAGTTTCCATGGAGAAATGCTGGTGTGTACTTTGCAGCTCCTTGAGGGCCTGGCGAAGAACAAACGCCATTTCTTGTTCCATATATTGGTCACCTTATTTTGGCCTCATTTTTTACGGTAATTTACTTTTTACTCTGTTTTCCATTTCTGCCCTGCGGAGCTTGGGGGGTTGAGTGTCAGTTCTAAGGCTGAAGCACAGCATGCTTTCTCTGGTGTCTCAGATACTGGAGAATGAAATCCGAATTGAATCTCACTGTCCCACTGAAGTCTCCCTCTGTCCCGAAAAACAGGACAGAGTCTTATATCCTGGACTATCCTGTGTAAAGGGGGACAGTTGGGAGGCATGCTAAAGGCTTGAGGTGAGTGGACATCTTGGTGGCCATTTTATGTACAGGGTGTGTTTTTTTGCTTATCTTTTCTATCCATTTTTTCCCTTCATTATCTAATATCTCCAACCTACAGAAATATACCTATTTTACAGCTTCAGGAACCAAAGCCCTTACAAACTAACTAAATTAAGAAAGGAAAGTACTCCTGGATCTGCAAGATAACCTTGAGCGGTATCTACTATGAAACTAACGACCAACTATTCATGGGTAACTTCTGTACCCTCTTGTGCTTTAGAACTTTCTAGTATTTTTAATGTAATATTTTGAAAATCAAAAGTTTGTCTCTGTGTCTGAATGACTTCCTTTCCTTCTCCCCTACTAGTTCCCTATGTCAATCTACCCATTTGCCTCAATCTCATTCCCAGTCACCCAACAGCACATATATAGTCACGCACGCCATCCCCCAACACAGCCTCTCCTGCGACCAGTTCTAAGATAGATTACGCGCCTTTACATTACCTATTTACAAAGGGTTTACAAGCTACTAAACTTCTCTTGCACACACACCAGCAAACTACTTAAAGGGACACTCCCACCAAAAAATTAAAAGGTTTTATTTATTTATTTTTGCATTGTGGATTTCAGATATCTCATTTGTTTTTGTTATGTGAGTTTATTTTATGAAATATTTTACTAAACAAGTGTGACTGGGCGCTGCCATTTTGTGAAATATAGTGTTTTTGGGTGCCACCCCCCAGAGACTTTACAGCACTAGTATCTCACTTTGGGGCTGGGGACACAGAATGCAATCTATAAGTCAGAATTCTGACCATAGACTTGCATTGAATGGGAGGGTAATGTAACTATTATATCACAAGGGGGCAGAGTTATGATCCTGTTTGATCAGGTCAGTCTCCTCTCTTTGTGTCGGAAGGCACGTAAAAAAAAGTTGTACTCAGCCACCTAGTCCTGCCCACTATGATACACAGGAGCCAGTCAGAGAGCAGGGGTTTTGTTTTAAACCATTTGTTGGGTGTAAGTAAAATGGAAGGTCTCTGTATAAACCCATAATATCCCCATTGAATATACAGCATGGACTAAGTATGGTGTATCCCCAATATGGTCTGTAGATTGCATGGTTTTCCCCATTATGATTGGAATGCTTGACCTTCTCATAGCTAATTTTAGCAGCCTCGATTTTTATGCTTTGGTTTAAGAGGTATTGTACCCAAATTCATAAGCGCCATACATCAATAGGGAATTCCAGTTATCAATGAAACAACTCTGCAACATAGCAGCCTGGAAAACAGTGATTGACTTCCAGAAGAAATGTGAATTGCTTCGGAACAGTGCGCTACAGGATCATGGTTCAGATGTCTTTTTATTCAGGCAGAAGATGTCTTCTGTCTGATTAACATATTTTCAGTAAGTTTCAACGCAAACCTTCAGTGTCTTTTTGATGATCAAATAAAGTTCACAGCTGCTTTTTGCTTGTCTGGAGTCAGTTGACTTGTCTGGAGATGCTGACTACAGTGTTGGGGAAATAATATTTTAGCCAGAAGTAAGCGTTCTGACATCTTTCACACCCAGTTGAGGTCAAACATCAAGCTATAGTTGAGAGATTAGAATGGAGGTAAAGACCTCACCTTGAGAAATATATATGATATTACTACAGACACATATTGCCAAAATGACATGGATAGTACATTTTTAGGTATACATCACGCTAACGAAACTGTTAAGGTAATGACCCACTATCATTAAGAATGACATTGCAGCACCTATCAGTAACCTGTTGACATATTAACCATTCATAGTTAAATGCAAAACAATAAGGTTGTGCACTACACTAAATACTGTAATGATTAAAATGGAAGAGTTGTGAAGGTGCTGGGTGCACAACACTGACCATCTCTAGGAAGAGACTTCTAGGTAAGAATATAACAATCTAATCTTATAGTGCAGATCCTGAACGAACCATTTATTCCACAATTTTCTGGACAATAGTGTGATTGGTGCAAAGAGGAGCACAACTTAGACTTTATCAAAAGTAGTTCGATGAATATACGCTCTAAAAATCCCACAGATCTTGAAGCATAGTAGCTTTATTGAAGTGCAGAGAATGATGATAATGAATCCTAGATTTGCTGTAATTTTCTTTGAATTTTCTAAAATTATACTGATAAACCCAGCAGCGGATTTTACAATCTGTGTCACTATTTAGCTCTTGGCTACGAATAATTTATCCCAGAGAAACATCAAAACAGGTGCCCTCAAAATAACTTCGCTATTTGGGAGAAAAATCATCTAATGAAGTCTATTCAATTTCCTGAGTTAATTTATGTCTTGTCATTGAATCGCATAGATTGCAATAGAAACAGTCACATTTTGCATCATTTTATCAGACCCCATGCACCCTTTGCTTCCAAAGTCATTAAAATATGTTCCTTCTTCAACACATTGAGCGGTTACAAGAAATCCCAATCACACTTTAAATGGAATCTTTCATATTGATTTTAGATTGAATTTGCAGATAAAAAAGTAACTTAAAATGTTAAATTTTTGTTTCAAGGTTTCAATGGTCTTTTGCACTAAAAGGTGTAAATTGAGCCCTGTTCAGTAAAACAGATGACTATTAACCTCTTATATGATGATGGTCCTGGCACATCATGAATCTAAATAAGAGGAGTAGCCAGTAAAAAAAAAAAATGTTTCAAAATTCTGATATATGAGGATAACTATGGTATCATAAGCCATATGATGCCTAAAAAAAAAAGGAAAATACAGTTAAACACACATATACTAATACATTCCCCCCAAAAAACCCTCCTTAAGGGGCTAAAGCCTCCTCTACTCTAGGACAGGACTGTAAAGCAATCCAAGAAGGAATGTGAGCCTTATCACTTTCATAGTTAAAGAGGGAGTAAATTAAATTGTTTTTCTTTTAATGAGGTAGAAGGCCTCTTTACAAAAATAAAGATTAGGGGGCCACCAGCTTTGCTCCTAGGCAGCATACAGATAAACAGTCAAATGATCATCTCTCTCCATCACTGGTGTGTGCATGTGTCAATCATGCTCCACACAGCCACTCAATGGGGGGGGGGAGAGAATCTTCTCCTGCCCCACTGGAGGTGTGTTCGGCATCACAGATGCCACACACCAATAAGTATATGGCTCTCCGCAACCAATGTTTAACCACCATGTCAAACTCAAATAGTATTCATTGGAGCATTAGAAAGAAGCTTCAATTAATCGCCATCATGGGGTGTGAAATGCGTAAGGGTGTACTGCATTGACCTGTACCTGGAACCCAATATGCCACGATTTTAAGGATTATAATAAAGCATTGGATTTTATGCTTTCATACTAGTCCTCGTATTTATGATGTCAGCAAGGAATTTTCATTCTCCCTAATACATTGTCATTTGGGTTTAGTCCCTCTTGATTCACAGCAATAAGCACAGCACAGTTAGTTAACTAAAGTTTGTTTATTTTCTTATATGACTTACTCTTTTATCTTGTTTGCAATAGACGACCACCTAGTGTTATGACATCACCTTAGTCAATACTCAAAAACTTGTGAGGATATAGCATGGATTATTTGTAGAACAGAAACCCAGAGCAGTAAATGTGATCTACATTTCTATGTAATGCGGCCACTCTCAGAAGCGATAGAGATTTAAGATTTTGAAAGGCAAAATGGCAACTTTGAAAGGTTATGCGATCTTTATATATTGTTGACAAAGTCAAACTCTTCAAATGTCAAGTCGATGCTGGAAAAAAAACTAATGAGCCTTCATTCCTGTGATCTGGGGAAACATAACAAATTTGTAAACATTAAAAAAAAAAACAAAGTTGGAAAAATAAAGCTTACATTTTTTTGGTTCCTTATACAGACAAAGTAACATTAAATTTGAAGATAAAGACATGTTTAATTTGAATATTATTACCAGGAATTTTTTTTTTTTTTTAAAGCGCTATCACTGAGGTTGGGAACTTTAAATTAATCCCGACACTTTGCGGAACTGAGACAGGTTTTACCACAATAAAATAATTACCAGATTAAACTTTTTCATTGGCGCACACAATACACCACTATTTGGCTTTGTTGGCATGTGTTCCATATTTTTAACGTAACCCCATTTGTTGTTCAAAAAAGAACACTTACCGTTACAGAGGACTGATCTAACCTTCTAAGAGGAAATGGTATTAATTTAATTAAAGTCAAATTGAAACCTTACAACTTTTACCTATAAATAAATAAATAAAGTATATTGAAAGGACCAAAGAAGTTTGAAAAACAAATATAGTTAAATCTACACACTTTAGGTATCATTTAATTGTTTAGTTTATTTATTTATTTGTAAATGCTTGTTTTCAAGCATGTCATGTTACAAAATGTTACAAAATAATATTACAAATGCAAATAATATTTAAATACAAATACAAAAATGTAACAAAGAACACAAACTGAAATATAATCAACCTTGAATACAGGTGGGTTCTGTATTGAGGCATTTTGACAAAGATCTCTTAAGGGATATTACATTGAAGAGTTGATGGTGTCATTGAGGTTATTCCATATTGTGGGTCTCTGTAGGAGAATGAGGATCGAAACACTTTCTTTTTGTATAGTGGTATAGTAAATAAAGTGCTGGTACTGGATCGGAGGTTAGAGTAGGTGGGAACAGCTGGCGAGAGAATTCTACTCAGGTCAAGCTCTTAAACACAAGTCTGGAAAGGTGAAAGGTATGTCTGGATGCCAGTGGTAGCCAGTTTGGCTCTATATTCATGTCGCAATCATGTAATTAAATTGTAGTACGAAGCATCTAATGACTTTCATTTGCTAATTTCTTTTAGGTCCAATTCATAAAAAAACATCAATTTGAGTTGACTTGAAATCTGTGAGAGAATCAAGTTCATATCTGAATAAAATTAATTCATCATTTGTTGCAAAGTATTATAGTATAGAAAGCCAGGAGATGAGTCGCAGGTATAGGAGAAGCGAAGGTCATGCCCTCTCATTGGTTAATATATTGATTTGTAGTAGAGACCACAGTGACTATGAGTATTTTCCTACTTAAACATAGCCAGCCACATTCTTTTGTGAGCTCCGATTGACTCCGAGCATAATCCACTCCACTTTTTGCGATTCATGTGCACCCATGCAGAGATGGTGTTAAATCATGCACTGTTGCAAGCCCCAGGACAAGAATTATTGTACAAACAATAGCCGTGTGAGTTAACGAATAGCAGATGTGCTAATCCGTGTGATATTTTGTGTTTAGCAAATCTCAGTGCAATGTACCAACAGGCTTTTACTCTTTCTGTGTCCACCCAACAGTGCTGTATTTACCGCGAGGCATCCTAGGCGGATGCCTAGGGCGGCAAATTTTGGGGGGCGGCAGCGCAACCCAGCACTGAAAATAAAAAAAAAAATGTAAAAAAAAAAACGCGGCCCTCTAAAAAACAAAAAAAACACCGTGCTTGCAGGCAGAGACGGAGGTGACAGGGGATCGCAAGATCCCCCCTCACCAACGCTCTGCCTGCCAGGCTGCACGGGGATCCGAACAGGCAGCACAGAGAAACCTCCGTGCTGCCTGTTCGGCTCCCCGTGCAGTGTGCCGACACGGAAGTGCCGACAGTCACGTGACGGGCGCGCTGACGTCATACGCGCGCCCGGTCACGTGACCTGTCGGCACAATCGCCGGGAAGCCGAACAGGCAGCATGGAGGGACCGTGCTGCCTGCCTGCCAGGGAAAGGTAAGTGCTGATGGGAGACTGTGTGTGTGTGTGTGTGTGTGTGACTGAGTGTGATGGGAGTCAGAGTGTGTGTGATGGGAGACAGTGTGTGTGACTGAGTGTGATGGGAGTCAGAGTGTGTGTGATGGGAGACAGTGTGTGTGACTGAGTGTGATGGGAGTCAGAGTGTGTGTGATGGGAGACAGTGTGTGTGACTGAGTGTGATGGGAGTCAGAGTGTGTGTGATGGGAGACAGTGTGTGTGACTGAGTGTGATGGGAGTCAGAGTGTGTGTGATGGGAGACAGTGTGTGTGACTGAGTGTGATGGGAGTCAGAGTGTGTGTGATGGGAGACAGTGTGTGTGACTGAGTGTGATGGGAGTCAGTGTGTGTGACGGGAGACAGTGTGTGTGACTGAGTGTGATGGGAGTCGGAGTGCGTGTGTGATGGGAGTAGGAGTGTGTGACTGAGTGTGATGGGAGTAGGAGTGTGTGACTGAGTGTGATGGGACCGTGAGCTTGATGTGAGTCTGAATGATGGGGCATGTCTTAGGTGTGTAACGTGGGTGTGCAGCTTGGGTAGGGGGGTGCCCGGATTTTGTCTGCCTAGGGCAGCACAAAATCAAGATACACCACTGCCACCCAAGATTGCATAGCCCTGCCGTACAATCTGTAGTCACTGAAAGATATGCAGGCAGCGTCTTGGTACGTTACCCTACTCTAGGGGTAAGTAAAGGGACTCTGTAAACCTAAACACTACTTATACTGGGAATGTAGACAACACAAAATGCTGGAAAATGATCTATATAGTGTGTTAGCAAAATTGCATGGAACTACATAACATAAGAGAAATATGTTTTAAATGGGCCAGTAGTGTCTTCTGCTCATGACATCACCCGTGGCTTGATATGCAAATTAACTGAGGAAGGGATGTAGCACCTTGGTCTTGAAAGCTTGCAATCAACTCTCAGTTAGCCAATAAAAATGTTCTCTTAAAGGGACAGTCTAGTCCCCAAACTTTTGTGCAAGATGAAGATTACTGCTTGTATAATGCACAGGCTTTAATCCCTGTGTGATTTGATGCAGACATTCTGCGTAAATCACATTTTTAATATTTGATCAAGCCCTCCCTATTTTGTCTATATAATCAGTGCAGCAGCACTGATTATATAGACACTGAGGATGTTAAGTTTTGTTTCATTTAGTCAGTTCCTGTGCTGCTGAAATAGAATACATTGTGAGGACTGTAATATAATTGCTCTTGTACACAGTAGTATCTCTTAACAGTGCAACACATTGTCTGATGACATCACTAGAGAAACAGGAAATGCCATTCATTTGAAAGGCATTATTCTCATTGGTTCCTGCAGCAAAAAAAATAATAAAGAGGAAATTACTTTTGCTCAGCTAGTGTGGGCAGTCCTGGCTTCTTGCAAACTGCTTGATTTCACAATTTCATTCAGCTGTAAGTATTTGATATTTTAAGTAATGCAAAATGTAAAACATGCACATTTGAAAGCACATTAAAACGCATTAATATTTGGAAGATGTATTTCAAGTCTCAGGTTTCTCACTTTATTCATTAGTCATTTTCTATTTTGTTTTAAGCCTTATAGAAATCCATTGTATGTGATACTGAATTAAACTTTTGGGTTTGCCTGGAGGATTTCATTTTCAATATGAAAATAGCCTGTAGCGTAGAATGTATTCATTTTGCATATATGTCTGTTTTATAAATGATTTATGTTTTTTGTGAACAATACATCACTATTTACCTGAGCCTCAGAAATACTCAGGGGACTACCATTAATTACCCGAACATTATATGTGCTGTGAATGTAGACATTAAAAATTATCAAAATATCATGTTAGGAGAATTGCAAACTATTGCACAAATTAAGAGAATAGTCTTTGTCGTGTCTCCAGTTTATGACGTTACCCTTTGGTCTGATATGCAAATTACACATTCCCACTACATGCATATTTTCTTTTGATTTATGCATTTTCTTTCAGTTTTCTTAACACATACAGTATATACAAAGCTTTTGAATTTTTGAAACACATTCAATTATTATTTTTTCTTTTAGTGTGCCAGGCTGCCAGCCAAATGCTGGAGAGCTTAGTAGGCCTTCAAAGTATTTTACAATTGCTTAAACTTAGATGTGTTTGTGAAATTACAGCGGTTTGCAAGAAACCAGGACTGCCTTCACTAACTAGTCAAAAGTAAAAAAGTAAAAGTCAATAATTCAATTTCTTCTTCTTTTTTTTGCTGCAGGTACAAATGTGAATAATACCATTACAATTATTGGAATATCAGAATCTGATTATTTTTCTTTTGCTTTACTAACCTAAAATTTTTTTTTTTTTAGACATTATATATGGAATGTCTTCCCCCTTCTGGAAAACAAGATTGCACACACTTGGTATACGATAGTTTTTGGTTGAGCTGTTATAACTAGAACAAAATGTTATCCCAGCCCACAAAAAACTGGAAATAACACTGACATCTTCAAAATGCCAGGCATTTCATGAGCTGAAAAGAATAATGACGGGATATTTAGTATGCAAGACGTAATTGTCTGTAGTGCTGTAAGTGGCAGTGGTGTTTATCCAACCAATTTGTCATTAATGTAGATTACTGGAACCCTGCTGCCGGAAGTGTGCATTGTACCGTGGCTCTTTGTATAAAATGGAAATAAAGCCGGATGAGATATTTATAAATAAATAATAATCCAGAGATGTTATCTGACTGCTGTTCCTATCATCCCATGCCAATCAAAAACATCTCATGACTGTCATGTGTATTAAAAGCAAGATTAGTTCGAAGGTGCATCTAGCACAAAGATCGTGGGTATAGCTGTGTTTTACTAAACAGACAGCATATACTAAGTTGTGAATTATAAATATATTATATTATGTGCAGCTTTCTTGCATGCTTTCATTTTTAATGGCTGCAGCCCTTGCCTTGTATGCTTTTAAGGGGTGGCACAAAAACGCGATGTCTTATTAATGACAGCAGAACAATGGCATATTATTGGGCAAATTGGCTGGGGCTTATTAATGTCAAAATAATACTGGCATATTCATTAGCAAATTGGTTGGAACTTATTTAATGGCAAAATAATACTGGCATAGTATTGGACAAATTGGCTGGAGCATATTAAATGGCAAAATAATACTGGCATATTATTGGGCAAAGTGTCTGGGGCATATTAAATGGCAAAATAATGCTGGCATATTATTGGGCAAACTGGCTGGGGCATATTTAATGGTAAAGTACTGCTGGCATATTATTGGGCAAATTGGCTGTGGCTTATTAATGGGAAAATAATACTGGCATATTATTGGGCAAATTGGCTGTGGCTTATTAATGGGAAAATAATACTGGCATATTATTGGACAAATTGGCTGAGGCAAATTAATGGCAAATGTAATACTGGTGTATTAATATCAAAAGTAAAACTGGCATATGGCAAAAATAACACTGGGCATATTAATGGGCAAGCTGTGGCATATTTAATGGACAAACGGTGGCATATTTCAATGGCAAACTGACTGTTGCATATGTTAATAACAAAGTGACTGTGGCATGTTAATTAGTACCTGACAGTGGCTTATTTTAATTGGCAAGGTCATGCTGTGGCATGTTCTGTGGGGCAAAATAACATTGGAAATCAGTCATTTGCATAATAAGCCACCGGTGATGTCATAAACAGGAGACTCTACAGCACAGACTCATTTAAAACACACTTTTCTCCAAATTTAGGCATTTGCTTGCAATTCTGCTAACACAATGTATAGATCATTTTCAATCATTTTTTATTCTCTACATTCACAGTAAAAATGATTTTTAGGTGATACAGACCCTATTATTTCACACAATAGTGATAGTAGTTTGGGAGAATGGTTATCAGGCCTTATCTGTCTTATCAGGCCCTAGCTATACGATAGGGAACTGGGGACTGATAAAAGTATTTAGAACATTGGGCAGACTAGATGGACCGAATGGTTCTTATCTGCCGACACATTCTGTGTTTCTATGTTTCTATCTGGCTGTATATAGAAAGAATCATTTGAAAGTTAGGTTGAATGTTATAGATGTATACAGTACCGTGCTTCAACCCCCACAACTATGTCAACCAATTAAGTGACAAGATTTAGATAAAGGTCAGTTTGGTGTTAGAATTCAAGGATTCGAGATAAGATAATAATTTAAAAAACTCGGCTTTTTCCTTTCTGTAACCACATTAATGTAGCAGGTACTTAAAAGTATTCAGCAATAAATGACAGTGATAAAAAGCCATTTAATATTTAGCCAATCAGAAAGAATAGTACATGCTGACCTATCCAAGAGAAAAACAATGTATTGTGGTTGCTGCTAAGAGTTTGTTTATTTATCTATTGGAGGAAAGACACTAACAGGGGGGATATGATAGAAACATTTAAATACATAAAGGGAATCAACACAGTAAAGGAAGAGAGTATATTTAAAAGAAGAAAAACTACCACAACTAGAGGACATAGTCTTAAATTAGAGGGGCAACGATTTAAAAGTAATATCAGGAAGTATTACTTTACTGAGAGGGTAGTGGATGTATGGAATAGCCTGCCAGCAGAAGTGGTAGAGGTAAACACAGTCAAGGATTTTAAGCATGCGTGGGATAGACACAAGGCTATCCTAGCTATAAGATAAGGCCCAGAACTAATAAAAGTATTACTTTACTGAGAGGGTAGTGGATGCATGGAATAGTCTTCCAGTAGAAGTGGTAGAGGTTAATACAGTGAAGGAGTTTAGGCATGCATGCGATAGGTATAAGGCTATCCTAGATATAAGATAAGGCCAGGGACTAATGAAAGTATTACTTTACTGAGAGGGTAGTGGATGCATGGAATAGCCTTCCAGTAGAAGTGGTAGAGGTTAATACAGTGAAGGAGTTTAAGCATGCGTGGGATAGACACAAGGCTATCCTAGCTATAAGACCGGGAACGTGGGACTAATAAAAGTACTCAAAAAAAAATAAAAAAATTGGGCAGACTGGATGGACCGAATGGTTCTTATCTGCCGACACATTCTATGTTTCTATGTTTCTATTTTAGTTTTTTTTTTATTCTTTCAGCTATTTCACATGAAACTCAACCATCAGAGATCCGAAATGTCCCAAAATTGGAATATTTTGTCATTTTTTTCAGTTATGGTATTGTCCCTGATATAACATGTCATGAGGAACTAGGTTAGAACAATTCCCTCGTCCAGCTGAATTGGAGACATTTTCCATCTTGGCTACATTGAACTAAAGCTTGAAATTCCCGTCTCGGTTCCATGAAATTCTCTTTTTATTGAGTAGACACTTATTTATGCCCCCCCCCCCCCCCCCCCCCCCTGTATCAAATTCATTAGTCAAATACGATTCTGTAATTGAGGAATTTACATCAACAGAATAAGTAGGATTCCATGATAACTGAATGGAGGAAAGACGTGACGGGGGGATATGATAAACACATTTAAATACATAAAAGGAATCAACACAGTAAAGGAAGAGAGTATATTTAAACAAAGTAAGACTACCACAACTAGAGGACATAGTCTTAAATTAGAGGGGCAACGATTTAAATTAATATCAGGAAGTATTACTTTACTGAGAGGGTAGTGGATGTATGGTATAGTCTTCCAGTAGAAGTGGTAGAGGTTAATACAGTGAAGGAGTTTAAGCATGCTTGGGATAGGTATAAGGCTATCCTAGATATAAGATAAGGTCAGGGACTAATGAAAGTATTACATTACTGAGAGGGTAGTGGATGCATGGAATAGTCTTCCAGTAGAAGTGGTAGAGGTTAATACAGTGAAGGAGTTTAAGCATGCATGGGATAGGTATATGGCTATCCAAGATATAAGATAAGGCCAGGGACTAATGAAAGTATTACTTTACTGAGAGGGTAGTGGATGTATGGAATAGTCTTCCAGTAGAAGTGGTAGAGGTTAATACAGTGAAGGAGTTTAAGCATGCATGGGATAGGTATAAGGCTATCCTAGATATAAGATAAGGCCAGGGACTAATGAAAGTATTACATTACTGAGAGGGTAGTGGATGTATGGAATAGCCTTCCAGTAGAAGTGGTAGAGGTTAATACAGTGAAGGAGTTTAAGCATGCATGGGATAGGTATAAGGCTATCCTAGATATAAGATAAGGCCAGGGACTAATGAAAGTATTACTTTACTGAGAGGGTAGTGGATGTATGGAATAGCCTTCCAGCAGAAGTGGTAGAGGTTAATACAGTGAAGGAGTTTAAGCATGCATGGGATAGGTATAAGGCTATCCTAGATATAAGATAAGGTCAGGGACTAATGAAAGTATTTAGAAAATTGGGCAGACTAGATGGACCGAACGGTTCTTATCCCCCGACGCATTCATTGTTTCTATAATGGATAATGAGTATACTGTAAATGTATCATGATAAAACAACAGAACAAGGGATGATGAGAGAGTGCTGTGTCAATGACATAGTTATTTTCAAACCTAAATTAATTTGCTTAAATATCCGTATTTTGGCTCCCAGCTTAGAGCGGCCCGGTCTCTTGTTTCTCTTATTTAAGACCGCTAGCTGAGTGAAATTAAACACAGTATCAGCCTTGCTTCTGTTTACTAAGCTCTTCCTCTCCCCCGAGGCAGCATGTGATGTAGCAGCTGTTTTGTAAGAAATGTTATGGCAGTAGAAGACAGATGTATGGATGGGCACGATAGCTCTCTTTCCTGTCATATGTTACCTTTGCCAACCCATTGCTCTGTGCAATATAGTCTGCTGAGGATTCTAGTTTCTCTCCTTTCCTGAGATGCTGTTGGCCTTGTGTCTCTCTCTCTTCCTCTCTGATCAATGGATATCAGAAGTGTTCATTGACATGAATACATTGTACAGCTAAGAAGGTTCCACCTTCTTCGAGTTCCGTGGAGCTGGCGGGTACAGAGTACATTACATTGGAGTTCTGCGTCTCAAAAGTACCCTTTACCCTTATCCTAGAACCCTGGTAGCTATGCACAGCTATAGTGAACAGGGCATGTATGTGTGAGGGGGAGTGTATAAAATGACTGACAGTTAAGGGGGGGGGGGTGATATTATGGCATTTGTTTATATAAACTTTGTTTTCCTTTCCCCTGCAGCCATTTCCCAAAAAATAAATAGCAGACACTTGGATAAAGTTTCCCACCCTCCCATCCCTATATTTTGTATTTTGTCTATGATGTTTGTATACTGATGTTTGTTTCTTGTCACAGCGTACGGGGGGTTACATGTCCGTACCAGTCAGGGTTGGTCTTGAAGGAGGAGTCATGGTCAGCAGAATACAGTTTGGGCTCAGCCCTCCCCTAACCTCTAAGGTGATACATCACCTATATGGTACGTGCCCACTGAGCTAGTGGACCTGGCTAGTGGTAAGCATGGATAAGATGGGGTAAGAGACCGCTGGACGAGGGGGAGGGGAGTACCACAAGTTTTAATTAACTTAAAGATTTGGGGATTGGCAAGGATATGGGAATAAGGGAAGTGGTGGTTTGGCTGATACAGTCCTAACTGGTTTATTTTGTATTAATAAAAGGGCTGTGGCCTATTTACACCAAAGTCCGGTCTCGTGTCTTTATTAAAGTGTTTTGGGTGGGGTATGTTTTAATAAAAATGTATGCGATATGCCCTCTACATCATACATGCTTTTGCTGGGTTCAGAATGCCAACGTCACTTAGTTAGGCAGCCTCATTTTTGGATTCCTTCTGGGACCCTGTCACACACCTCATCCGATCCTACAAAAAATGTTAGAGTTAAAGGGTTGTTGCACCAAATGTACACAGTACTGATTTTTGTATGTTGCACATGATTCTAATATATGACATGCAATTATTTTTACTTTAAAATAATTTACAGTTCTCCTAGTTTTACACTGAAAATAATTTCAGTGACATCCAAGAGTGCTTGGAGAGATAGCCAGGACTGTTCCTATAGCAACAGAAATATAATCTATACGTAATTTGTCGTTTTTAGGAGAGAGGAACTGCTAAGGAAAATTAACTTGTGAGTCCTGGAGAGGCCATGTATTTTTAATATTTTTCAGACTTGATTTCTCGAGATAATAAGTTGTTATCTCAAGAAACATGGCAGAAAAATGGCCTCTCTGGGCTTCTGTATTTTATGACACTGGTGGTGGATCTGACCCTTTATTGAGAATTAATGCATTTAAGCAGGACTTGCTACTTTGATAAGAATGTTGCAAAAATGAAACATTATCTTTAGCTCTCTGGCTGCAAGAGAAACATGTATGACTCTGAAAGGGTTCAACGGATGTAATATCCTGACCACTGAACCTGTTCAAACCTCAAGGGTTAACTTAGTCATCATCCTTCTGAGGTGGATAAATTAATTCCATCAATTGGCTAATAAAAATATCAGTTCTGTGGCTGAAATCTAGGTGCTAAGGTAAGTCATGTGAGTGTAATCTAGCTTCTATGGCAAGGCCTGCGGGTGTTCTGCGGGTACACTCTGGGAGCCTTCTAGGTTCTCTGGCTAAACCTGTGGGTATAATCTGTGTACTATGGCAAGACCTGTTGGTGCAGTGTAGGTGCTCTGGAAAGACCTTTGGGTGCAAGATGGGTGTGTTGGCAAGTCAAATTGGTGCAATATAGGTGTTATGGCAATACCTGTAGGAGCTCTGGCAAGACATGTTTGTGCAGTCTGGATGCTCTTGTAAGACCTATTAGTACAATCTGATTGCTGGGTACAATCTAAATGATCTGGCAAAACCTGTGGGAGAAAGCTGGGGACTCTGGGAAGACCGGAGGGGGGAATCTGGGTACTCTGGCAAGACCTGTGGGTGCTCTGGCAAAACCTGTGGGTGCAAACTGTGTGACTGTGGCAAGTCCTTTGGGTGCTGCAAGCTGGGGATTTGGCAAGTTATGAGAGTGTCATGGCAAAGCAATGTTGGGCAATAATGAAATAATATATGAATTTCCTACAAAAACTAAGTCCCTATTGTACTGAACTTGAAACAGTTCAGGGGAAAAAAAAAGTAATTTGCCTGCCTCCTATTGTAAAATACATAACTAGATGTTAATGTTCTTCTATATTTAGGGTGAATAGGCTAGCGAATCATCTCCTTCAGTGTTCAATTTATTCTTTTCTCCACATCACGTTGAGGATAGTTTATTGTACCCTCTGTCTAACATTGAAATGAATGTCCTAGTGGCATCGAAACTCATAGTGATGAGACCTGACAGGTTTATGTTCTTGTTTCATTTTTATATATTTCTAGTCATCTCCTAAGTTCTAGAGTAATGACCTTTCGCAGTATTCAGTGTTCTGTGACTTTATACATTGCTCATAGTCTCTTGTGACTAAGAAGATGAATGGGACTGAATATTCCTTTATTCATACTTCCTCTGCTTATACCTGGGGCGAGCAAGTTAAAAAGGTAAAGAGCATTTAAAGTTGCTTCCAGTGAATAGAATTAGCAGGATTGTATTTGGATTTCCCAATAGATGTTAATCATTTTGATGATGTGGAAAAAAATCCAATGGAAAACTACAGATTTTAGATGGACTATTTATTTTTTTTCTTTCTTCCTGCTTGTATAAAATGTGCAACAAGTATGGATATATTTGAGAATACCAAAGTAAGTAAAATAAGGAACAGTTTGTCTACCTGAAAGTAAGTAAAGTAAGTCAAATAAAATTTGCTTTAGAAAAAAACTCTCAGACTGGCACACTGACGGTAACTCACTGGCACACTGACGGTCACTCACTGGCACACTGACATTCAGTCACTGGCCCACTGACGGTCACTCTCTGGCACACTGACGGTCACTCACTGGCACACTGACATTCAGTCACTGGCATACTGACGGTCACTCACTGGCACACTGACGGCCACTCACTGGCCCACTGACATTCAGTCACTGGCATACTGACGGTCACTCACTGGCCCACTGACGGTCACTCACTGGCACACTGACGGTAACTCACTGGCACACTGACATTCAGTCACTGGCACACTGACGGTCACTCACTGGCACACTGACATTCAGTCACTGGCCCACTGACGGTCACTCACTGGCACACTGACGGTCACTCACTGACACACTGACATTCAGTCACTGGCCCACTGACGGTCACTCACTGGCACACTGACGGTCACTCACTGGCACACTGACATTCAGTCACTGGCACACTGACGGTAACTCACTGGCACACTGACGGTAACTCACTGGCACACTGACGGTCACTCACTGACACACTGACATTCAGTCACTGGCACACTGACGGTCACTCACTGGCACACTGACGGTCACTCACTGGCACACTGACATTCACTCACTGGCACACTGACGGTCACTCACTGGTACACTGACGGTCACTCACTGGCACACTGACGGTCACTCACTGGCACACTGACATTCAGTCACTGGCACACTGACGGTCACTCACTGGCACACTGACGGTCACTCACTGGCACACTGACATTCACTCACTGGCACACTGACGGTCACTCACTGGCACACTGACATTCAGTCACTGGCACACTGACGGTCACTCACTGACACACTGACGGTCACTCATTGGCACACTGATGGTAACTCATTAGCACACTGACGGTCACTCACTGGCACATTGCTGATGGTCACTCAATGGCACACTGAAAGTCACTCACTGGCGGTAACTCATTGGCACACTGACGGTAACTCACTGGCACGCTGACAGTCACTAACTGGCGCATTGACAGTCACTCACTGGCACACTAACGGTCACTCACTGGCACACTGACGGTAACCAACTGGCACACTGATGGTAACTCACTGGCACACTGACGGTAACTCACTGGCACACTGACGGTAACCAACTGGCACACTGATGGTAACTCACTGGCACACTGATGGTAACTCACTGGCACACTGACGGTCACTCGCTGGCACACTGACGGTAACTCACTGGCACACTGACGGTCACTCACTGGCACACTGACGGTCACTCGCTGGCACACTGACGGTAACTCACTGGCACACTGACGGTCACTCGCTGGCACACTGACGGTCACTTACTGGCACACTGACGGTAACTCACTGGCACACTGACGGTCACTCGCTGGCACACTGATGGTAACTGACTGGCCCACTGACGGTAACTCACTGGCACACTGCTTCTACCCATAGACTATCTTAACAGTAGATTAAATAGAGAAATCCAAAAGGATATGTTACCTTGGTTCACAGTTTTTGTTTTGCTGTTTCCCCGTCTCATAGAATAACGGTCTAGCGGTGGCATAAGAGTCCTCCAGAGTAATTCTGCAAATATTAACTATGAAATGTTTACTAGAATGGGAATTACAAGAGGAAAAAAAACCCAAGTGTGTTTATGATAATATCCCAAATTCATACTTTTAATTAAACGTTAAAATAGTATGAATAAGATCATTCTGGCAGGTTTATTAGAAACAAAACCCGGTGCCTGTTTGTAGTGATATTAAATATGTATAATCCCTGCGTGAGTACAGAATATAGCACTGCTGTGAGCAGTGACAGTAACATACAGTGCAATCTTAAACACCCCCCCACCCCACTCCCCGGGGTAGCTCACTTACATTGAAGCAAACATGGAACAGAAACCAGAGTTTATAGGAATCTCATTGCAATGTGAGTACAGGAGCTTTAAAACGACATTTCATACAATGTGAAGTAACTTATTATGAATTTAATTAGCGGAGAGATAGAGAAACAAAAACATCAGTAAGGAAATTAAAGCACCTGTTCCAATAACGGCACCTATCCTCAAAGCTTATATAAAATGGATTTGTACACATTATAGTGGTTCTGGCAGAGAGAAGAGTATCTTTGTTGGCATGTAGTTACTCGCCAAGAGCACATGAGACTAATAAATCCAGCATTGGGGGTTTTGTAATAGTATAAATAAATGATATATTTTTTAATATATCACTGTTAATTTTGTTTTTACTTTATATTTTCTATTTTGTTTATTTATTTTTTGAGAGAATTAAATGAATGGGCAGCACAGGCAGGGGTAGGGCAGACTGAGCACCTTTGGTTTGGACTGGTCAGGGGTAGCTGTAGGCAGCAACATTGTTGGTGGTTTCAGTGATGTTATAATGACATTCGCTGACCTTGGTATGGACACTGATGTGCTTATAAGGTCGCTTTGCCTGGCCATGCGGCAGGTCAGAACCTCAAGGTAAAAGAAAACAAATGGGCACTCCACTGCATCAACGATTCATGAAAGAAAGTGCTTTTAATAGTACCGAGTAGTGGTAACAAACAGATGAAAAGTGACACTCCACGCATCAAAAAGCGGGTAAGGGAAAAGACCTTACGCGTTTCGCGTGACAACCAGGCTTACTCATAGGTAAGAAACAAGTGAACGGTCAGGAACTAAATATACATCGTAAGCCAATAAAAAAATGTAATCAGTGTCAGGTTGTGAATGCAAGTTAACCTCTAAATTGCTGAGAAAATATAGGTGAATAGAACCGGTTAACTCCTAGATTGCTGGAAGAATGTGGAAGTAGATGAAAATATAGTGATAAATGAGAAAGAATGCGAAAAAGAAAAAGAAAAGAAAGAATAAAAGAGAAACACAATATAAATAAATACATTATATGTATATGTATATGTATATGTGAAAGCTGAAGAAAACAAGAGAAAAGTGTAAGAGAAGAAGAGAAGAAGACATATACCTATATATTTATTTATATTGTGTTAGCTAATAACTAATGAAGGGGATAATGGCTGTAAGTGGTAGCTTAGTAGTACATTAGTTATGTATATTGCCCAAAACATCACAGTGTTAATGTCAGGATCCATCCCGCTATTAGTTTCCATCCCACATTCACATCATCGTGTGTCCAGTTTGTATTTAATGTCTCTGGTTTCCTTTCTGTCTTTTTCTATTCTGTTCTTGTTCCTGGGTTCTTTGCTGTTCTGTTAGTTATCCTTGTTCCGTGGTTTTTCGTTTTTATACCCTTGGATGCCAAAGTCCTTCCTAGTCCGGATCCAGAAGTGATACCTTCCTAGTTCCAGCCAGAGAAGTGGTACCTTCCTAGTTTCCGCCAGAGAAGTGGTACCTTCCTAGTTTCCGCCAGAGAAGTGATACCTTCCTAGTTCCAGCCAGAGAAGTGGTACCTTCCTAGTTTCCGCCAGAGAAGTGGTACCTTCCTATTTCCCATCAGAGAAGTGGCATTTCATAGTTGCCGCCAGAGAAGTGGTACCTTCCCAGTTCCCGCCAGAGAAGTGGTACCTTTCTAGTTCCCGCCAGAGAAGAGGTCCCTTTCTAGTTCATGCAGCGTTTCATAGTTCCTGCCACAGAAGTGGCATTTCATAGTTCTGGCCTCATGGCGGCATTTTGTAGTTCCGACCACATGTTAGCATTTCCTAAGTTCTTGTCCTGAGTGGCACCTGCCTAGCCTGGCCCCAGAGTGATACCTGCCTAGCCTGGCCCCATAGAGGCTATAGTTAAAGTGGCATCTTCCTTGATTGGCCCCTAGAGTTGCTCAGGGAGAGAGCATCTGTGCTGTGATGTAAGGTAAAAGACGGAAGACTTTGGGAGATAGTCAATACTGTTCCTACAACATCAACTGTAACTCTTACATGTTATATACAGTTTTTAGGAGATAGGGAATGTTGAGGGAAAAAAACTGAGACGACAGATCTATTCCATTTTGTTACTTTACATTTTGCACCACTTTAACGGCCCACCATTTTCACAGCTCATATAAATCACATGACCAGCCATCTGAAATGTATATAGTATTTTTTATATTTTCAATTTCAAATCTCCATTATCTGTCTGCAGTTGGCCTTCGTTCCAGCCAATAAATCACATACAAATTCTACTATTCAACAGTAAAAGATTTTTTATTTTGGAGACTTCAGTAGAAGGGAAAGAGCGAAAGGCATTCAAAATTTATCGCTTAAGATAGAAAACATTGTTTCCATTCAATGCCTAGGTGCATTTTGTCCAGATAGTTAAAGTTCTATCACCCTTCACATCTATGACCTTTAAGCCTGATTCATTTTTTTTTGGGCAGGGGAAATACATTTTCAAGGAAAAATGTTTAAAGAAATGTGACACGCAGATAGCAGCTGCTAAGTTAAGTCTATGTTCCTCAGGTGAGTGGTATTACCGATGTTAGGAATAACTCAAGAGAGATTAGAAAAACTGGATTTGAATATAGGTTTTTGCCTGATGAAATTGCTGTAATGTTATGCTAAAGTAGACACCCACTTATTTTGGGAGCTATGTGTCTAGGTGTTAACATGGAGTCCTGTGTGATGCCCAACATTTCCTGGCTTGTGTTCTATTGCCCTTCACATACCTTGCCACATACACTAACGTCCTTGTACAGACACTTTGCCTATCCCTGAGTGGATCCCGTTAAAAAAAAAAAGACCTTCATAACCTAGTGATGGCTTTTGGTCTATGTGTTCGAGAAGAGCTACTATACAAACAGCATGGTGACTTTATTTACAAACGTCAAGTAGAGACAACATGGCGGAATGCACCATGGGATTTGAAAGCCAGCCATCGACGTCACCAGTGCAGTCTACTATATTGCAAATGACAAGTCACTCAATGCAGCTAGGGTTGCCACCTTTTCGTCAGAAAAATTCCGGCCTTGCTCCAGACTTAACATTGGCCTGATGCCAATTTTTTTTTACCAGCCTGCCGGTAAAATACCAGCTGAGTGGCAACCCTAGATGCAGCCTTTTTGGACGCACACTTAAAGGGACTCACTGGAGTCATCATTGGAGAATTTGCAAAAGCAACTATTTATCTGTTGTAATTCATGTAAATATAGATATACACAAGTAGTAAAGTGCAAAAAGTAAAAGAAGAGCCATACATACATGAAGAAATCAGCATGTGAGCAGCCATATTTCTTGGAGGAAACATCCAGGGCAGAGTTAGGATGTTGGTTTTCCACTCCTTTGTGCAGGAGAGTGGGTAATGAAGGCAAGAAAGTATAGCCCATGGAATGCACTATAGTTCACATAAGGTGTAGTTATGGGCAGCATCATCAGTGTACCATACAGTATGAGTAAATTAATAGCTCCAAGGTGGCAGGACAAGGTACAAATGCCACTTTGCAACTAACCAGCAAATTGAACTTCCCATTTAAAATAATAATTAAAAATTATAATAAAGTGGTAATTCATAAGTTGTAGGTCACTTCCAGTTTATGACACTTTGAGGAGCTGCGGTTCCCCATTCATGAAAGCTCTGCTTAGTCCACATGGCACAATAGAACTGACAAAGCAGACCATGCAACATGGACTAATACATAATATCATCTCACACAACAGAGGGAAACACAGCCCCACTCCCTACTGAGACCGAATTACTCACTTATCCTAGCCAAAGAAACAGTGAAGGAAAATCTTCAGTAGATCAAGTTGTAGATAAATATCTTTAGCATGTAAAAAAAAAAAAAAACAGATTTGAAATATAAGTATTTAAAATAAGTTCGAAAGTAATAAATATCACTTCCATTGCTCTGTGAGTGCTACTAGACTGTCCCTAGATACAGTCAGCAACATTGCAGTTAAAAAAATAAATTTTCTTAAAAGCTAAAATCTAGGGTTAGTGTTGGAGTTAGGTTAGGGTTAGGACATTAAGGTTAGGGCTATTACTAGGATTAGTGCTAGGGTTGGGGTTAAAAGGTCACTGTAGGAGAAAATGTTTAGGAGAAAGCAATATGCTATTTTCATTTATTGTCCTATAACATGCAGAAAACAATGTGCTATTTCTAAACTCAGGACAAATATAAGAATCTATTTACCAACTTTTTTTTATGTGCGTTTGTAGATGTGTAAAATAATTTTGAAGTATAAGATCGAAAAAGTATTTTTTAATTCTTTTTTATCATATGTTATGATTTTTATAGTAAATTATATCATATGATGAAAATAATGTATCTAAAGAAAGCCATTTTTATGGCAATAAAAACATTACATAATATGTATGAGTACAGTAAATGAGAAAGATAAGGATTATAGCTAAACACAAACACCACATAAAACAGCCCTTGTCCACAATGCCCAAAAATTTTGTAGAAGTCAGGTCACTGACCAGTAAATTTGTGGGTCTGTACTCACCCTGAATAACTCATGGATATAAAGAAAAAAAAAACTGATTATTTTGAATCAAAAACAACAATTGATTAATCATTGCAGGCCTAATGAAAATCCTTAGAAACAAATGATGGGATTTGCACTTAGAATCTAATATTAATACAAATAAAAGAAAAACAATCCATTTATAACAATGAATAATAATTGGAAAAATTACCAATTAATACCCGATATAGATAATAACAGTAAACTTAAATAAAAAAAACCTCATAAATAAATATCCTCTCTAATGAAAAATAAATAAATAAACAAAAAAAAAAATGGATGTAATGAAAAAGAAATACTGTCACTACTCTAAATAAGGGAAAAATAGAACAAAGTAAACTAGATAAAAAACGGAGAGAGTGCAATATAAAATATGTAAAGTTTAATAACTGAAAGGGAAAATGATATCTCAAGGAGTCTCTTAATTTCCGAGAGATATGTAGGTAACAATTCTTTTTTAATTTGGCCTGTCTATCTATATATTAGGTTACTAATGACTAAGGATGAGATGATTTACACCAGTTCCTAGTATTATACCAATATGTAAATAACTTGCATTTATGTAATTACATTCTTAGTGTATAACGTTACCATCCCTCGTTAGTCTACATTTGCCTGTCATTTTTATTGCCCTACTAATTAGCTGAAAAAGCTATCGATCCAAAGTTATTTTCAGTAATGCACATGGTCTAACTAACCAGCTTAAACATGGCAAAAAAAAAAAGCAACTCGTTTTTTTACCGACCTACCTTGTGAAATTGACACGCACTTAACCTGGGAAAGGGAATGAAAGTCGTTTCAATGTGTTATTTTCTAAATTGACATCAAAACGAATATTTCAATGGAAATAATTCCTCAATAACAGGCAGGACTTGGCTGTCACAGAAATTCGCAATCCTAGGGATATTTGTGTAAAGAGTACCATTGTACATAGTAAGTCATGAGATGATAGGATGTGATTATATTTACAAAAAAAAATAAAAAATGAGATGATGATAGGATGACACCCACTCTGTGTTTAGAGAAGAAAAGAAGCACGAAGTGCAATCAAATGACGTGAAGAAACTCATGTCACTAAAAGGAAAACCGGTCGTGCCTTTTCAGGCACCATATTAGTCACGTGCCTGCTTCTGAAAAAAACACGTTAACCTCTTCATGTCATATGTAGATGGTCAAGAACAAGCCAACTGGATTTGTCACATGTTTGGTGATCACAGCATTCATACGCCTCGGAAGAAAAAAGATCACGTTCCCGGAGAACTTTTAGATCGAACATAACATTATCTGGAGTGCACTGACAGGTGGCAAGCCGTCGGAGGCAGTGTGATGTTTTGGGCTGACAGGTGGCAAGCCGTCGGAGGCAGTGTGATGTTTTGGGCTGATAGGTGGCAAGCCGTAGGAGGCAGTGTGATGTTTTGCACTGACAGGTGGCAAGCCGTCGGAGGCAGTGTGATGTTTTGGGCTGACAGGTGGCAAGCCGTCGGAGGCAGTGTGATGTTTTGGGCTGATAGGTGGCAAGCCGTAGGAGGCAGTGTGATGTTTTGGGCTGACAGGTGGCAAGCCGGTGGAGGCAGTGTGATGCTTTGGGCTGACAGGTGGCAAGCCGGCGGAGGCAGTGTGATTCTTTGGGCTGACAGGTGGCAAGCCGGTGGAGGCAGTGTGATGCTTTGGGCTGACAGGTGGCAAGCCGGCGGAGGCAGTGTGATGCTTTGGGCTGACAGGTGGCAAGCTGGCGGAGGCAGTGTGATGCTTTGGGTAATGATCTGCTCGGAAACCTTGGGTCCTGCCATTCATGTGGATGTTACTTTGACAACTACCACTTACTTAAGCAGGGGTGGTCTCAACTTATGATTGTTCTTTTATGTAGTAAAAAAATTGCCAACCTCCACAAGGCCCGATAATCAGTTGTCATTCCCACAGCCTCTGGGAAAAACCTGGTATGGGTTTCTCATGTAAATCCCAAAATATCCTAAGACTATAATGTGTGATTAAAATAAGTTACAAAAAAAGGATCTCTTTCCATTCGACCAACAGGTATTCATGACTCATTGAAGACATTATATATTGTCTATTATTAGCTTTGATATATCAATGTTTTTTGTTGTGTGGTCCAATATTTTGAGGTTTGGCCAGCAGTTCCTCCCATACTGTACCTGAATACATACTTACCATTGTAAGAATTTATATCTCATCGTCTGTAGTGATTTCCCCATTGATCCTCTGCTTCAGCATTTATAACGACTATTGTACACAGCCTTATGCATTTCAAACCAAGATTAAAGTCTTTATTGTCCATTCATGTAGCCATGCAAAATCCAAGACCACAAACATCTTTTTAAAGTATTTTCAGGACAATACAAGAAGCCTATATCTAGACCTATTCATCGTACCATAGAGTAGCAGGGGGGTGGGGGGTCATGCCTGGCTCCAAATGAGAATGCTCATTACAGAGGCAGCAGAGTGGGAGTTATTACATTTACTTTAGTGTGGGTATTTGCTGCATGGTTTACATTACCATAGCAACTGACTGGCTTTGCCAGGCATTACCGTTTTATAAAAGGAAGTTCAGTGCTTGCAAAATAAAAATAAAAAAACTAGGAGCCAATTGAAAAGACAAGACACAGCTTCATTTAACCTACTGAATGCTCTAAGGATGCATTGCAATCCAATGTCTTTGCCACATCATTCTTAAAAAACTAATGTCTACAAACAATTAAGTTGTTTCATTGAAAAGTGAAGACATTTTAAACAGAAAGCCTTAAACGAAAAAATACAAATAAAGCACCCTATTTGGACCTTCTTAGCTATCTATAGCTCTATCAGAGGGCAGACATGTTGTTTTTGAATCTTGGGTAAGATGAAGGAAGATCTGAGCCATAATTCTAAACAACATGTCCGCCCTCTGAAAGAGCTATAGATAGCAAAGAGGCCTCAAAAAAGTACTTTATTTGTATTATTTTATTAGGTTGTTTCTATTTAAAAATGCCTTCACTTGATGCAATCTTTCAATTAAAGATAATTTAATTATTTTCTAGCTGACAGTTGGCCTTTAAACTTGGTTCAGAAATATTATGCACAATAAATATAAGACAAATTAAAAAAAGGGCTTCAAGTCTATGGCTAATGAAAATGTTAAGAAACGAAAGAAAGTTATTGCAAAGTGGTAAAAAATATATATTATTGTAAATGTGAAATGCAATCAGATAATATATGAAAAGGACAGCGCCGACCAGATTATTTTCTGTATGTCGTCCATTTTTTAATGTATGTGGAATGCATCTATTTTTACCGTAATACAATTGTGTTTCGTCTGTAGTTGTGCCTTGAAAATAATTTTACAGCCCCTAAATTCAGTGTCCTCTAATGAGGAGGGCTTAGAATGATAGAAAGGACCAGGGGACAGCTGGTAAATAGGGTAGGAGAATAATTGCCCCAAGCTGCTCTGCAATCTCTTTCACTTGTTACATTTTAAATGCCCCAATTGGTAACACTTTCAACCTTACTATTGTCTTGTCTGTCCATCTCTGTACCTTATCTGTCTTGGATGTCTATGGGGTCCGTTCACTAAAAGGTGAGTTGCAGGTGGTGGGTTTATTATCACCAGTTTAGCTATGCATTGTGCAGGTACAGGCATGATGAGTTTCTCCTGCTAAATAAACTTGCCGGGATTATCTCTGCACAATGTATAGCTAAACTTGCGATATTAAATATTCATCTCACCTCAACTCACTTCCTCTCACCTCATCTCACTTATTAGTGAATAGCCCCCCCTAAGTGTCTATCGACATGTCAGTTTCCATATAGCATGGTTCAATTACATCAAATTGCTGGATAGCGGATATGTAGACAGCTGACACCTCGAACCTTCTATTGACTGGCAAGCTTGTTACTATTTCAGAATGTGAAACGACAGTAAGGATGCAAGAAAATATTTCACAACACAGATTTTAACACAGATTTCGGACCCAGAAATAATCTCCATGGGAAGATGAGTAGCAGCTGGTGATGGGAGCCATAGAAAAGCAACATCCAAACTGTGTAGGACCCAAGAAAATAAATCAAGGAATAAAAGGACAACTGACTTGTCAATGTAAACATGAAATAAAAATAGTTGTTTTTTTTATTAAATGAGATAACTTGTGTGTGTGGAAGAGGGGTCATGTTAAAATACCCTTTTACTTCCCCAGCAGTTTGACGTGCCTTGGGAGGTAGCTCTATAACCCTCGCAATCTGACCAATATTGTAATGGTTCCCACCAGTCTGTCACTGTGATTGTGTCCTTAGCGCATGCTCAGGGAAGCTGTTTGATGCAGTCTGCAGTTGTACCATGATGTAAGCTAGGTATATAGTGTAGTATATACCAGACTCTTAGAGTATCGAATCAGCAGCTAATAGATCATATGCCTGTGGTTGTCCTTCAGAGGGTGGTGTTAGGACTGTGTGACCCATTAAAGTATTGAATAATCCTCATGACAAGCTCATCGATAATGTCTCAGACTCAAGGTTCAGTAAATCAGTTCATTCACCCCTATATTAATGTCTGTATATAAAGGTTATCTTTCCAATGTTCTTGGACAGGAATTCTAGATTTTTCAGTAATGCCCAACAGATGATCTGGTCATTTGTTTCAAGTAAAGAAAAAAAATGTAATGTTTTGTCCTTTTTTCAGTCTATGAAATCAATGTGCCTGAGTTTTGTGCGATGTTGTTATGTGTTAACCCAAACACACAGTTTCCCCCATGAATTAAAAGGGACTCAGTCATCACAAATTTTTTTTACACCGACAGCAGAATTAAAAGCACTGGTGTCTCACGTTTATGACATCATCTATGGCTTTGGCCGCCAACTGTGGTCTGCCAGCTGTTTCTCTGCAACTACCATAATTCCCTGTCATTCTAGAAAATTGGTGGGCAATTATGGGGCTTGTAGTTCAGCAGCAGCTGGAGGCATCAGTTGGACATCTAAAACCTATGACTTCGATGTCTGTGGCGTCTCATGTTTATGACATCACCTGTGGCCTGTAATCAATGGGAAATGTGCAAGTAGCAAATCAAGCCACAGGTGAGGGTCTAGGACACTTGTTCGCCACATCTTCATCGCTGACAGTTCAGCGTGGCAGTTAGAACGCTGAACTGTCAGCAAAGAAGAATAACGGCCGCGGCTATGTAAGAGCTGACAGTATAGCGCTGAACTGTCAGCTCTTACAAATGTAAAAGTAAAACGAAAATAACCCCCTCCTAATAAATGATTCCCAAACCCCAATACTAAAAATAACCCCAATACTAAAATTAACCCCCGAACCCTAATACTAACCCCCTAAACCCTAATACTAACCCCTGACCCCTAATACTAACCCCCTAAACCCTAATACTAACCCCCGACCCCTAATACTAACCCCCTAAACCCTAATACTAACCCCGACCTCTAATACTAACCCCCTAAACCCTAATACTAACCCCCTAAACCCTAATACTGACCCGACCCCTAATACTAACCCCCTAAACCCTAATACTAACCCCCTAAACCCTTACACTAACCCCCGACCCCTAATACTAACCCCCTAAACCCTAAAACTAACCCCCGACCCCTAATACAAACCCCCTAAACCCTAAAACTAACCCCCGACCCCTAATACTAACCCCCTAAACCCTAATACTAACCCCGACTCCTAATACTAAAATTAACCCCTTAAACCCTAATACTAAAATGAACCCCGAACCCTAATACTAAAATTAACCCCCTAAACCCTAATTCTAAACCACTAAACCCTAATTCTAACCACCCTTAAATGAAAATAGGTAAAATACTTACCTTTAGCGAAGAAGTGTCCCGCAATGAAATCTCCAGCGACGATCTGTCTTGTGCTGCGGAGTCGGCGGTGAAGTGCTGTGCGGAAGCAGCCGCGATGAAGAGTCCCATCCCCCACAGGTGATGCCATAAGCAGGCCCTTTTAAAACACATGTTTTCCTAATTTAGAGATTTGCTTCTTGTTTTGCTAACACAATGTTTATATCATTTTAATCATGTATTATTCTCTACATGCACTGTAAAAACAATGTTTAGGTGATACAGTACCTTTAAAGCTATAATTGGTATAATATGGTATTTTTAAATGTATTCACTTGACAACACCATGAAACTTTACTCTTTCTGTTTCATGTTTGTGACAAAACTTATTCTACTGTATGAACATTAATGCTGCAGCCAGGGGAGCCATCAGAAATTTCAGGGCCCCCCATATCTCCCTCTCACCCCCTAAAAGTAATTCTATTCAGGTATTTGTAATTATTCATTCATGCCAATGATTTAAATGCCCCCCAGGACATGCTCAATCACCCGCATTGCACATCCTTACCCCATTAATATGTCATGGCCAGTTTTTCCATTAATATGCCACAGTTTGCCCGTTAATACGCCACAGCCAGTTTGTTCACTAGTATGCCACAACTTTTGGCAACCTAAAATGACACTGTTAGTTTGCCACAACCCCCCTTCTTCCCAGACAAACTTCATTACCCGCATTGCACATCCAAGACTTACCCCTTTAATATGTCATGGACAGTTTTTCCATTAATATGCCATAGTTTGCCCATGAATATGCCACAGCCAGTATGCCCATTGATATGCCACAGCCATTATGCCAATTCATAGTGGCATATTAAGGGGCATATTATGTCATATTAATGGGCACAGAAGGGCAGCTCTATGTCTATTAATATGCCACCACCAATATGCCCATTAATATGGCACGGTATGCCCATTAATATGAAACAGCCAATTTGCCCATTAATATGCCACAGTCAATATGCCCATTAATATGCCACAGCCAGTATGCCCATTAAAATGCCACAGACGGTTTCCCCCCTTCCCCCATACTTAACCGGCTTCTGTAAGAGACAGCATCCTGCCATGCTTCCTCTCTTGCGCTCCCTGTGCCCCTGTCACCCCCTGATGGTGGCCCTGGCTGCAGCCACTCGGAAATACATTTTTTTCAGCCAAGAAGTATTTTGACATAAATGTCGACACAAATCTAGTCAGCGCCACCAGCTCTCGCTGTTAGATAATGCTGCATACTTAAGTAACTAAAACATGCAATTGGTTGCCAATTTAATCAAAGACGCAGTGAATGGTAACAAAGGAATTTGCCACTTGTTCTGTTAAGCGACTAGATTTTTATTATGGCAAAATTAGTTTCTTATTGTTTATTTGTTTATGCTTCAGCTAGATCAACTAATAAAGTAAGTACATTGTATAATGTTAATTAACAGAGTTTTATAAAGTTACATTGTGGTTTGTTTCTGTGTGAGAATATGCTCATTTTTTTCACATGAAGATGTTTCTAGCTGAAAATGTGAACCTTTTGTACCTACCAGCATAGAACTTGGGGCGGGGATTTATGATACATAGAGGGGCATGTACTAAAAAAACATACTGCTAAATAAAAATAAACAGAAGAGGCGCAAATCGGAAAAAAAAGGAAAATGCTACAAATAGTCACAAATTGCTGCTTACTCATGTTTTATCTACTTTTTTTCCCCCTACTGCACTTGTTTAGTACATGACCCCCTTAATGTGTAATATGATTCCTTAAAGGGACAGCTACACCTACAAAACACGTTCCAAATTGTTTTAAAGATCTCTGCTGCACAATGTAAATGAAAGAAAAATAAACATGTTCATCAGTTTTTTTTTCTTCAACCCAATCTCCTAAAATCTATATATAAAACATTATAGATTTATTGCTGGCCTTGCCTATCTTTCCAAGCCCCTCCTCGCCGGACGTTACTGAATTCAGAAGGCCCGGCTGAATTATTTTCAGTGTAAAACAATAGCAGAACTACAGATTGTTTCAATTTAAAATAATAGGTGTATTTAACATGTATTCAGTACATGTACAACAAAATTAAGCAAGGTGGGACTGCGCGTTATAATTCAGCCTGTCACCCATAGAGCTTGACCAGTACCGATCCAGATATGTTTAAATAGCTAATATATTAATTTGCTCGCCAAATCCCCAACATAGATAGAAACTCAATGAGAGTAAATCTAACATGAAATGCATACTCCATGATTGCTGAATGCTAGTTTGGCTACATTTCAGCATTTTCGATATTTACACGGATATATATTTTTTTATTGAGCAATAAAAGGTTTTATGTTTTACTTATCCGGCTGACAAAGTAAAGCCTGCTTCTTTGTACTGTTGTTTCAATCTATGGATTAATAAAACATGCCAGGGGACCTGTTCTGTTTAAAACATTGACGAGTACAACAAATTGATTGTGCATCTGTGGTTGATATAGGTACCTAAATGCCACCAAGATGCCCACTAAAATGGATGCCCTCTAGAGGGCAGGCTGGCAGTAGTTTTCATATTAATGTCTCTGCGCAGAGGTAATTTTTTTTGGCATTGCAGTAAGGGGATGGGACGGTTCATCATGTGAACGCAGCTGCTACACTGTCCCCTCATTGCCGGATCTTTCTTTGCTGGACAGTTCATCGCGGGATCGCTGAAGGTGGGTATTATTAGGGGTTAATGTTAGTTTTAGGGTTTGGGGGGGTTAGTATTAGGGTTCGGGGGGTTAATGTTAGTATCTGGGTTTGGGGGGTTAGGTACTAGTATTAGGGTTCGGGGGTTAATGTTAGTATTAGGGTTCAGGGGGTTAATATTAGTATTAGGGATGGGGGGTTAATATTAGTATTAGGGATCAGGGGGTAAATGTTAGTATTAGGGTTCGGGAGTTAATATTATTGTTAGGGATCAGGGGGTTAAAGTTAGTATTAGGGTTTGGGGGTTTAATGTTAGTATTAGGAATCAGGAGGTTAATGTTAGTATCTGGGTTCGGGGGGTTATTGTTAGTATTAGGGATCGTGGGGTTAATGTTAGTATTAGGGTTCAGGGGTTAATACTTGTATTAGGGTTTGGGGGGTTAATATTAGTATTAGGGTTCAGGGGGGTTAATGTTAGTATTAGGGTTCCTGGGGTTTAATGTTAGTATTAGGGTTCAGGGGTTAATATTAGGGTTTGGGGGGTTAATATTAGTATTAGGGTTCGGGGGGTTAATGTTAGTATTAGGGTTCAGGGGTTAATATTAGTATTAGGGTTTGGGGGGTTAATATTAGTATTAGGGTTCAGGGGGGTTAATGTTGGTATTAGGGTTCAGGGGTTAATATTAGTATTAGGGTTTGGGGGGTTAATATTAGTATTAGGGTTCAGGGGTTTAATGTTAGTATTAGGGATCAGGGGGTTATTGTTAGTATTAGGCTTCGGGTGTTAATGTTAGTAATAGGGATAGGGGGCTTAATGTTAGTATTAGGGTTCGGGGGTTTAATATTAGTATTAGGTATTGGGTGTTAATGTTAGTATTAGGGTTCGGGGGTTTAATGTTAGTATTAGGATTCGGGGGTTTAATGTTAATATGTCCACTAACTAGTTGTCACAGGCTTACATTAGCCCTCATTGAAATCCAATATAGTTCTGTTTTTCGGAATAGAACAATTTGCTTTGTGATCCCATCCACACAGTATTTGCCACGATAATTCCACCAACTCATGTTTTTTACTTCCCAATGTCCCAAACCTCGATAATCCCGCAATCAATAGCAGTAACAGCCTGTGCCAGCTGCAGATATACTGCATGCAAATATAATCCCAATTAAATTAACTTTCAGGAGTTTTGTTCAGTAGTTGAAATTCGCAGTAAATTATACCCCATTAGTAACTGGAAAATTGTCATACTTTGACTTCTATGTAGGGAGAACAAACATAATTTTCTGTCTTAAAATAAATAAAAATAAAAAAACAGAATATAAGAAATTGATTTAATTTCTCGGCGTTGCTTGATTTTAATTTAAAAAACAGAGTCTAAGTGGGAGAAACAAGTAAAAGATTTAAATTGTTCTGACACCAAGCTTACTAAACATCCATTTGAAATTGTGGGCTAAATAATGAATCGCAGTCAACACAGCTGTCGTAGCATACCAATATCTCCCATAATACTTCCCAAAAAAAAAGACAGAAACTTTTCCTCTTTTCTGAGTTTGCCAGTTGTCCTTTCAGTTCTCACGAGCTTGGCCAAAATTTCTCACAAACAGATTGTCTCATCTGTATGAAGAACGTGTCTTTATTCCCCAAAAGTGTGAACCGGTCGGTATAAATGGGCAGACAGTCAGAGTTAGAGAGCACACTGTCGGCAAGCTTACAATCTAGAGAGCAGGGGACAAGAAACTCAAATATAAGGGACCGTGAATAATATTTAAGCTCTTGATACTTAACTCCCATACATTCTCTATGAACATCTTAGAGTTGTGTGTAGGGTTGCCACCTTTTCGTCAAAGAAAAAGACTGGCCATGTTCCTGCCTCTATAGACTTAACATTGGAGTCAAGTCAATTTTTACCGGCCTGCTGGTAAAATACTGGCCAGGTGGTAACCCTAGTTGTGTGCTTGTTCATTGGCATATCGTAAGCAAATAGAGATACGTTTTTTGTCCTGAGGTCAAAAAGTCAGAGACATGGACGGTCATATAAGATGGAATAAAAAAAAAGGAAAAAATAGTGCAGTACAATTTAAAAAGTACAAACAACACAGTTTATTAGGTTACATGCACGTAAAACCAGTGTACTGAGACCACTCAAAGGGCAGTAATTTGATGGGTTGCCCCATGTTGTCTAGATGGTAATGTACACAGACATCCAGAGGTTTCCTGGCAAAGAGATGTAAGTATAACAGCGATGGCATCAACTGTTCCAGATGGCCAGAGTCTCTAGGACAATTAGGACAGCAAGCAGGATCTCCTCCACGAATCATCAAATGGTAATGCAATAAATAATACTCCCGCATCCTACCCGTACATTGGCATATCTACCTAGGTCAAAGGGGTTGCAGCACCTATGCTAATCTAGAACCTCCTCTCCTGTGAGTGGGAAACGACCCAATGACCGACAATGTGGACAACCCAATACCTACACCCAGTCTCCTAGCCAATCCTTTATCTATCGTATTGTGTCAAATAGACTTGTAAACATAGATTATGACAGGGAAGAACCAACAAGTCTCAAGATTCATAGCGCATTCCTTTTTTGTCAGTATAGCTAGATGCACATTCCAAGTGGTCTATATCAGCTCCAAAGGGAATAGCCCTTTTCCTAACGTAGAATAACCAAATCATATATACCAGTAGTAGTAGAAGTGATTTCCTATTTGCACTATATCCTTAACCCTATGGGGAGTTATGTATAAAAAATCCTGTACTGCAAAGTTTCGGGAGTTTTATAAAAAAAAAGTGATATGTCTAACGGCGATTGCGCTTTTTTATAACTCCTTACTCTTTGCAGTGTGGGAAAAGGACCTCCGCGTTTGGCGTCGGTTCCCCGACACAAATCAAGTGCTTTTAAGAGCCTGATTTGTTTATACATAAGCTGCGCCGACACATAGCGATACAACCTAAATCTACGCATTCGGAGAAATTTGTCTGCTTTATACTTTGGCGCAGTATTTGGCACAATATGTATGTGCGCCATGTTGATACATGCCCCCCCTATGTATTGAAATGCTTGCTCCAGTTCTCACATCATTACTGTAGTATTTATTACAATATTGAATTCTCTGAGATGAATGGATGAATCCACAAATGATAAATATTCCTAATTTTGCAGGAGATCATAACGACCTCACTTTTATTCGAAGGACGCGCCGTTTCAATGCCTTTACCCCCCTGAAGGACGCCTGTTTAAATTTGACGGATTGAGACATTTTTTGGGTACACCATTCAGAACAGCCAACTGGCAATTGATTCAACAGGAACAAAAGTCATCCACTTCTTCAGAGATTCCTGGCCATGGAAGGTGTCCTGCCAGCCAAGACAGGATAAGAGAAAGCTAGGTGCGTGTAAGATGGAAGATTAGAAAACTCAGTTATGTAACGAACCATCATACGCAGCAGAAACATGCTATCCAGAGTCTGTGTATCTTTATAAACGCTTTATTATAGGCCCACTTGAAAATTAAAATATATTTAGCTTTTAGAGAACAAATATATATAATGTCAATATCATTTTTTTGTTAGGTTTGCACTGATAATATTTTGAGTTTGGTATTGTATTGTATTGTATTGTATTTGACATGCAGAAAAAAATCAGTTATTGATCAGTATCCATGGTAAAAAACTCCCGGAAGGGAAGGAAGGTTTCCCCATTTGTGCCACTGTTTCTGTTTGCATATCAGCCATGGCTTCAATGGAACATCGGCTGACGGTGTATTACCCAATGTGACGGCAGTATTATTTTTGTCACCGACTCCTGTACACAGGAACCACAGTGCTGCACAGTTCCTGCAAGAAAATATAAGCAATTTGTGACATCCTCTAGGCCAGCGATCACCAACCTAAGGCCCGTGGGCCGGTCCGGCCCTGCCCACCAATGAATTCTATCTGGCATGCAATCCCCAAACCATCACGTTGTCATTCTGGGTTCTACACCAGGTTTCTAAAAAAAAAAAAGGACAGATTTAAAGTAAAATGCTAGCAAACTTAGAAGTATAGTTAGAGCATGCAATATAATTTCTGACCACCAGGGGAACAATATCATTGTACAATAAAAGCTATGTCTCCTTTAAATAAGCTGTCTGATTATCCTAGCACTTCTAATTAAGGCTGTAGTCTTCACAGCTGCAGCCCAACCAGAGAATCAATCAAAGTGTAATCCTTAACTGATATCATGAGCAGGGTTTCTGCCCTACTAGTCCTTTCTATATACAAATATTGTTTTTTTTTATTGTTTTTAGGTCAGTTACACATATACTTTCATATTTGCAAATGCAAGTCATTTTATTATTATTTTTCTGTGCTTATTGTTACTGAAAAATTGCTGATGTTCGAATTAGACAACATTCGGCACTCCAGATGTTGTGGACTACATCTCCCATAATCCTCTTACAGCCATAATGCTAGCAAAGCACCAAGGGGAATGTAATATTACTGTTGAGTTGGTGTCCAGTGAGGTTGTAGTAGATGTGTTTTGGACAGATATATGGGTGCCGACACTCCCCGATTTCACAAGACAGTCTGTATTTCTGGGCCCCGGCTCCAGCATGGCTGATGCTTGTACAAAGTGCAGTGCATGTCTAATCTATGGAGGTTGACACGAATGTGTCAGGCAGGTGAAGGATAGATGGACTCTTTTGGGTCTATTCAATAAAATTTGACTTTGGAGACGACTTTCATTTTGAGTCCTGTATGGGAGCCGAAAAAACCCACAGGTTCGAATCTTCTCCATTGAAAGTAATGGGAGGTGAAATGATCGAAGCTATTTATGAGACAAGTCTAATTCGGTACCCTGGTGTAAACTTTCCAGCTTTGCCCCCACATCACTTGTCAGTGGCAGCTTTGGCATACGTATGACTTACCACGTGTCTGGCCCTGTGTGTCTATCACCCAGTGGCATACCTAAAGTATTTGTCACACCCAAAACGTAACAACATATAAACACCACACAAAAAAAATCTTTTGTTTATTTTTTTATTTTTAAAAACAGCTGCTTCCATCAGGGAAGTGATGGATAACTTTGGCAGAGGCACATGTTCGTAAACTACATATCTCATGATGCTCACATAGTCCTTACGTTATCCATCACTGTTTTAGAGCAGCTAGTGGCTTGGCATAGCCCCAATCAGTTTACACACTATGCTGCTGTGGACTACATTGCCTATGATGCTTACCAATCATCATTTTTTTGGATGACTGGGCATCATGGGAGTTGTGGTCCACAGCTAGCACTTGTTGTAATGTTGTATAAGTAGTCCACCGCAGCAGATATGTTGGTCTCTGTCTCCTCTTGGCAGAGACCTACTCCCTCCATGCAGGCTCATACTCCACATGTAGGGCAGTGGGAGGGGATAGGATGATTCATATCCTCATCAATGCCCCCCCATACCCTTTCACCAGGGCTACCCCCCCTTACAGTATACCACTACACAGTAATTATCCCGTATGCAGGAAGTAAATATGATGTAATTTCCTGCATGCTGAATCAGTAAGACACATCACGCAGTGAAAGTGTGCGAAAGATCATCCAATCGGATGATCCCCACACTCTCTGTGCAGCTAGGGTTGACAACTTTAAAAAAAAAAAAATACAGGCCTAGCTTGTGCCTCCATTGACTTAACGTTGGTGTCAAGCCAATTTTTTTACTGGCCTGCAGGTAAATTACCGGACAGGTGGCAACCATATGTGAAGCTAGCGGCTTAAATGTGGTGGCCAGGCAAGTGGTCATGGGGGTCAACCGAGCCCCCAAATTTGCAGCCCCTGCTACCCTGATGGTTAAACACCACTATCAGGTGCTATCCTTGTGTGCCCCTCCTTCATACATAACCCCCTGTGTATGTCTGTCAAACATACAGAGCTTAAACTCACAGGAAGTGAGCTCCAGACACCTAATGTAATGTCAAAGAACCTAGAGATCACTCTTACGGTGTCACGCGACCTAATATGACTGTGGATCCACCCCAAACCCGCCTCATCATGGAAAACAGAGGATGGATGTCATGTGATTAGACCTAAGAAAGCCCAAAACCTGACTACATCGCTGTTCGTATATGATACAAATGATACTTTTGCATGTATTTTGCTTGCAGACATATGAGTACGAAAAATAAAATCTAGATTCCATCCATGTCTTATTATTGTTAAGGGCTCTTATGTATGCAAGAGTAATCATTGCTTTCCTCTTCTACTTTCTACAGTAATGAGTTGATATATTTTTGCTGAGCAAGAGAGAAGGAAAGGGGGGGTGGGGGGGTATTGGGGGGGCGGTCGGGGGGGGGGGGAGGCTACATAAACAAAACACAGAAATAGATTATGTTTACATCCAAATGTAATCACTGAATGTGAACTGTACCAGATAGACAAGAGGGCCCAAGGACATATGAAACTCTTCTTTATAAGGAGGAATGTTGAAAAAAGGAGATGTGACTAAATATACATCTTGATATCCTCGAAAACACAAATTGGTGTTGTACAATGTATAGTTCAATCGGGGGGCAATTAAATGTTTATCTCTTTTAGTGAATAGCCCCAGTGTTGTATTTCTGCCTAAGCAGACAAGGACGGCAGACTTGAGGGGGAGGCAGAGGAGTTAGGGGCCTAGGGCTACCATATTTGGTGGTACATCCTAGACATGTGCATTAGTTTTCGGACTAATGCATTTTCGTCCGAAAATAGAATTTTCGTCCATTCGTCCAAAAAACAAATAACGAAAATGCTAAACTAACGAAAGACGAATGAACGAATGGTTAATAATCTAAAATAATTAGTCCATTTGTGCTATTGGCATTCTATAAACTGAAATAGAGTCGGCTTATAGAATACCAATAGCATTACATACATTCCATAAACCGACATAATGAACGACCTTCGGTTTATAGACTTTCGGCTTATAGAATAGCATAGAATTACATGTATTCTATAAACTGAAAGTCTATAAACCGAACAAAGTTTGGTTTATAGACTTTCGGTTTATGGAATGTGTAGGTCAATTGATTCGTAGGAATGAATAAAACGAAACGAAAATAACGAACGAATTTCGTCTGAAACGAATGCACATAAATAATATTTTCGTCCGAATGGACAAAAACGAAGCGAAAATTTGAGTTTTGCACATCCCTCAGTACCTTGAACTGCCTGCACAGATGACACAGCTGTGCCCACTAGATCACTTGGGTTGGGTGTGCATGAGTTTAGTCAGGCCTAGGACAGCAGATAAATACACCTCTGAATAGCCACCAGTGAGGTACTCCTACGGTTCAAATAACTGCTCAGCTTCAATGTTACTTTAGATAAAAGTAAAGATAAATAAATAAACGTTTAGTGGTTAGAAACATGGAAATACAGATTATTTCAATAACCAAAGATTAGGCTTCAAGCTTTATGCACATTGCACGTATTATCCAATTAACTTACATTGTTAGCCTTTACCAATTACACTGGAAAGTGAGTCCAGGTATCTGCTACTTTTTCTGTAAAATACTATATTATACAACATTCCAACACTGAGTCAAATCCAGAATGGTTGATGACTTCTGTATCCAGACAGCTGGTCTGGATACAGAAGGGGAGATAGTATGACTTGTTCAAAGATATTTTATTTATTTAGTAATAACAACATGAGCTGCGTCTGTATATAATGTACACTGTCAGGGCTGTTTCTACAGCCATCTGCATAGCTGTGGGGCATTACAGGAGGCGGAGCTTAGTTATAGCACCACCCACTTCTATTAAGCCCCACCCATTTCATACTATATTTAACTTAGTTTTGCTGCTTTTTATTGCCTTCTATAGGGCATTATAGGACACAAATACAGCTTGTCTATAATTTATGCTCACATAAACTAATAGATACAATATATATAGAATATATATTATAATAGTTTTGTGACATGCACCCACTGTAAGAAAACAAGTATATACTATTCCCTTATAGTTATGACAACATGAAGATCAAAGGCATGAAAACAGCCCAAAAAGCCCAAATATAGTATATAATTTAACTTCTATGCATTTGATGGCGATACAGCACAAGCTGCTCACTGTTCTAGGAATTTTAAACATTGGGTAGCATTTACAGAAGACACAGTATGAATATAATGTCACATAGAAACAGAGAATAATTTATCGAATGTTTCAGAAACCCCCCACAAAGGAGCTTTGTGTCTGCTTTTAGATTTGATGTTTATTCCACTAACTGGTACTTGAAAATGTGGTCAGTGCTAAGGTTTTTTTTTGTTTTTTTTTAAAAAACAAACAAAAAAAAAAACAAGTGAGAATTGAAAATTATCATTATTATAAAAAAAAAAAAAAATTATGTTTATCAATATAATCTAACATTATAAATATTATTGTCATCGAGACAATATATAGGAAGATGAGCTGTGATTGCCATTTCATGGTATGATCTCATGGTGTGAAGATAGGCATGTGTCAACTGTAGCACAATTTCATACATCTTTCTCAGAGAAAAAGATCTGTGTCCTGCAGCCAATCAGAACCTGGGGTTTCACGAGTGGAGATATTCACTGTGCAGGATGGGAAAAATGATGCATTTTGTCCACTGTGCATTCAGAAAAATATTTTATTGCATTAAAACAGACTTACAAATTATCAACCAGAATGTTTTGTATGCATCTTAGGTCAGATGGGTGGACATTATTAATTTCATGACCTTAGATGCTCAGGGACCACCAAAGGCTCAGGATTTATCGATTACCCAGTTGTATTTAAATAAGAATATGTATAACACATTGTGTTGTTCCCCCACTATTAGGGAAGAATATGTATAACACATAGTGTGGTTCCCTAAACCTCAGGGAAGAATATGTATAAAACATGGTGTGGTTTCCTAACTGTTAGGGAAGAATATGTATAAAACATGGTGTGGTTTCCTAACTGTTAGGGAAGAATATCTATAACACATGGTGTGGTTCCCTAACTCTTACATTTTCTTATTTAAACACAACTGGCAAATCCCTAAATCCTGGACCCTTGGGGGTCTTTGAGAACCGCTGATCTAAAATACAGAACAATGACACCCTCTCACCGGTGATCATTTGCTTTTGGGTGGGAGCACCCAGGGTATCCAAATGTGCAGTTTAATAACATAGGAGTTTTCTTATTATGAAAGAACCCAATCCATTAAAATGAGAGATCATATCCTCTCCAGTAATAAAAACAATCTGGAGGAAGATGCTCTTGGAAGGTAGGACCCCCAAGCAAGCAGTCTCCCACAGCAGTACTTTCATCTCCAGCTTGCAGCCTTTATTTGGCTTGCTAAATCTCCCCAATGGAAACAACGTGCCTGCTGTCTGTGTGCCACCATCAAGGGACTGATCTGTGTGTGAGAGAGGGAGTCTGTCTCCACTGCAGGCTGTAAGCCTATTATATAACAGGGAGAGGAGGAGGGGGGGGGGGGGGGGTCACTGCACCCTCCCCAGCCTGGCTCCCTGCAGCACCCTTTATGAATGAAGGATCTGGGGATCCGCAGAGAAGAGGCAATCAAGTGATCAGCTCCCTTGGACTTGATTTTGTGGTGCACCCCTCCTCAGCCCCACAGCAGCAGCCACTCCCCCAGTATCTCTGCCTTCAGTGGAGTGTGAGCTCTGACGCTGCCTCCCCTCAGCCCATGCAAAGAGCCACCCAGAGCAGCAAAGAACAGCCTGTGCACCTCCTGCATCTCCTCCTCTTCCAGCCAGACCCAGGCACTGCAAGGCACCTCCAAGACACAGCTAGGACAGAGGGAGAACAGAAAAGGATAAGGGGGGGCCACATATCCAAGGGTTTTACATCTGCAACACACACAACAAGACAAACATGGAGGTACCACGCCTGAGTCAACACATCAACAGCCCCAACAGCCCTTGTGAGGACATGATCAAGAACCTGAGCTTGGAGGCTATTCAGCTGTGCGAGAGGGACGGTAAGAACATGCGGCTCCTTTAACCATTGATGTGCCACGCCCCTCTCTGGGCTGAAGGGGTTAATTCTTTATTCTTGCCTAGCACCCCACCCGATCGTCTTTTGTTACCTCTTTTGAGGTGACAGCAGATACACAGAAACACCCCATTTTTATTAGAACAAAAGACACCCCCCCCCCCCCCCCCCCCCTAGCGTGACTGATGCATGGCTAAGCTGTCATCTGCCATGGTGCTCAGCCAGCCACTTGGTTGGCTGAGCATTATGGGGAATGCAATCCACAGCAACTGCAGTGCCAAAACGTTAGCTCTAAATGGACTGGTTTGTTTTCTGGTTAGTGTATGTGTTTTTTTTTTTTTTTTTTAAATAGAGGAATCTTGCCAGCTATTGATCCCTTTCTGCCCTGCATGCACTGGGAATCATTTCATTGCAGTATTTTAGTGGAGAGGATACTGCACTGTCCCCAGCAAACATGCTTACAAATGGATCTTCTGTTTATTGTGTGCAGTCATGCAGAAACTACTTGTGCATCTTTATCCAGCTGATTCTCCAGCCTGGGAAACAATGTTATTTAATAAATATATTCTTGCAAATGCTGTGCATGTGTGGGTATGATGTGTAAATAGGTGTGTTTTTCCCTCATTTTTATTTTGAAATTGTGTGTGTTTTTTTTTTTTTTAAATAATATGGGGGGGGGGGGGGGGGGCGTAAGAGAAAAGGAAGATTTGAGAAGGTAACATTCCCAGTTTCAGCACCATGGACAGATGTAACTACAGAATTCTGGGCTTGAAGTCAAGAATTGCTGAGCATCTGCACATATCTGCCAGACTCTACTCTAAGGCACTGCAAAATGATTCAACTCTTTTCACAATCAATATCATAGGTGGACTTGAACCCCTCCAGCCTTTAATAAAGCCTTTTTTATATAGGTGTTCATCTAGCATAGTCATCTTTAATGTAATGGGTTATAGATGCAGACTTGTGATAATTGTGGAATCTCTGACACACCTGTGTGTGTAGATTGTGTGGATGCTACAACATACTGCAGACTGGGAAAGCCACTCATCCTACAGTGAAGCCATTTAATTCTAAGCATTTAATTCCAAGCATCCTCTGGTTTTTAATCAATGCTGATTGTTTTATTTGTATATTGGTTGCTAAAGTTAGAAAATGTGGATTATATGTGCAGGATTAGCAAACATGCACACTGGCATTCATGTATGTACTGTAAAATGTATTAGATTGGTAATGATGTAAGGTTAATTTCGTTGGTTGAACAAAAAAAAATATTATATGATATTATAATGTTAATAGTGAAAAAACAAACAAAAGCTGTTTGCTTTGGTGGTGAGAATCTTGGATTGCATCTAATGCCTTTTCTCCCAAGGTAGGTGTGTGGCACAGTAATGCAGGAGAAATAATTATACAATGCATAAGAACCCAAATTTCCTTCAAATTGAGACTAGATTTCAGCAGACTTCATGCTGCTCCTTTGTACCAAGGCAGCTCCTGTGGGGGGAAAAAAACATTTAACAGAAAAGAATAAAAATATAGTAAATTAATAAAATAATATCATGCTAACGGAAAAGAATATAGGTGGTCATCAAAAGATCACATGTATTTTGTGAGATGTTACTAACATTGTATCATATGTATTTGATTATTACATGATCACTATCTTTGTTTTATTTACATTACATTTACATTTACTCTATGTATTTACTATAACTATGCGTGTGGTAGGAATTTAGATATATATACTTATATATATTCCGAATGTATGTAAATGTATATATCACTGCATTTAGTTTGTTATGCAATTTTAGTATTTATTTTAATTACTGTTGCGAGAGGGTGTGAGATAATTAAATGTGTTGGCCTTTGGTATATAATAATAAGTTATTTTTATACTTTCTGAGTTTGTTAATAGATACTGTCACCGATTCCTTTTTAGGAAGACAATAAACATTTTATAATGTGTGTAGTATGTGCTTGCTCCAGATAGGAATTAGAGAGTGAGATGAATAGTTTTCATCACCACTGTATACTATGTTGATTACTATTACTTTTCTATAGGCATTGCAAGTCGATCTCAACAGTATGTGCTGTAGTAATGCTCCCACCATCTGTGCTAAGGTCACCTGAAAAACATGAATGATGGCAGATGAATAATGATCTACAATTCAATGAATATTTCCATTTTTATACAATGTGGATGCAATATGGAACAGACACAGCATAGCGATGCCAGAATCATTATCTTGCATTATTAGCTGATGGGTCCATATGACTGTATGTTGATAACTGAATGTTGATACGATTACTTATGTGTGTGTTTATATTATGTGTAAGATTGCTACCTGCTCAACTAAACACTGCACTATGCTCTATCATCCACATCACCTGCCACATCAGCTATCTCTGCTTGCACCCAGAACCCATGCACCTTGGGTTTCATCTGTTCCTTCACTGATACATGCCAACATTCTGAGAACAAGTCCCTGGAACACGGTGAGGGTGGGGCTAAAAACGGGTGGAGTTGTGTGAAGTCGTGTGACCTAAGGCTCCACTGCCTGGACCATGAGCTTGAGCTCCAGTTTACCTGTTATAGTTAAACTTATTTCTTGTCTTTTTAGACTGTATCATCTTAACGGCTTTTGTTAATACATTTGCGTTAAAAAGCTATAACCGACAAAGCCCTCCATTCCTCGGCCCCTCACTCAATTGCCTCCCTTGTTAACCAATACTACCCTGCATGACCTCAGCGCTCCTCAAATGGACTGAGGCTCTCCTCCAAACTAATCAGCTCTTCCCACTCACGTCTGCCTGAGATTTTGCCTGAACTCTCTCTGGAATTCCCTTTCACAGAGCATTCCGCTCTCTCCCTCATTTGCAAACTTCAAAAAGTTTTAGAACTCACCTGTTTAAGGAAGCTTACTACTCATTCCACTAGATTACCTTTTAATTAGCTGCAAGCCAATCCACTCTAGCACTCTCTGTCCTCAAACACTGATAGGGATAGGAAGCGTACAACTCATCGAACTAGATCATACATATTTAATCTATGGCCAAACCCACCTAGCCCCCACCATCCCTAATACTATTACTACCACCACCTTCCCTTTGACCTCTTCACTCACCGTATGTTTCTCATGTCCCCCACTCCCTCGAGATTGCAAGTTTGCTAGCAAGGCTCTCTACCTCATGTATCATTCTGTTCTTGTTCGTCTAACTTAGTACATAGTCCTCTGTACCTAGCTTAAATTGGTGGAGCTATACAGTGACGCGACTCAAGGCGTTATCTTGCATGCCGTATTTTTTACATGCAGTTTTGTCTGTGGATCTTGGAACTGGTTGCTGCCTTATTCTGACCTTGCACAATAAGTTATGAATGGTTACTAAACTGGGCAAAATTGTCATACTACCGATGGGATGTCATAACGATATACTTGTACTTGTTTAAAGAAGCCAATGCCATTGGGGAATACGGTTTCAATGAACATGGTCTGTAACAATGCTTAGGTAGGTGGTAAGCATCAAAGTTATATCCACATGAATGGCAGGACCAAAGGTTTCCCAGCAGAACATTACCCAAAGCATCATACTGCCTCTGCTGGCTTGCCATCTGTCAGTGGCCATAATGTTATGGCTGATCAATGTAGTTTTGTCTTATAACATTATATTTAACATTGTCTTATATACCCAGTTCAGTAGGCTCTAAATTGTGTATACGATTCTCTGACTTTTGTCTTGGAAGTATGTTTGCCTCCATGCCTTGTTATTTGGTGACATAATAACATTGCTTTCCTTTACAAATGGTTTATCATTGCAACACATCCATTATGGAAAAGGACCAAATCATTGGTAAATAGAGAGGATTGTAACCTAATGCCAGATCTGTGGTTAAATCAAACATTTGTCTTGAACAAACAAAATCATTTTTGGTAGACAGTTTGGCGTTATCAATGTTGGTTTGCTCTTTAAGTTACTAAAAAACGAGTTTACATGTAACATGGGTCAAGCGCAAGTTGAAACAGAGACACACTTAAAGGCAGCTGTTATGAACAAATTATGTTTAACTGAAACATTGCATCAATGTAGGGGTTTTTGCCTTATCAGGGGGCGGACATGCTATTTAGAATGTTTGGTCAGATGGGTCAGATCTTCCTCACCCAAGATGTAGGAAAAGTTGACCCAGGAGACTGATCAACATGTCAGCCCCCTGATACAGTACTTAATTTATATTCTTTCACTAAAGGACTTTAATTTAAAATGTCGTCACCCCAAAACTTCAGTTGTCCTTTAAGGAAATAATTCGACCAACAAACATTGATAATTTGGATTGTAATACGAAAATGTTGTCCTCCTGAATGGCCGCACATCGCGGCACATAGGTTTGGGGATTTATCGTGCATGTACTCCAGCGGTCAGCAAACTCACTGTTGTTGTCTATTTAATTGCAAATTCGAGTGAAGAATACACTGGAAGAAAAGAAGATGTTATCAATGAGAACATCCAAAGTATAGTAAGCATCAGGTTGTTGGCCGTCATACAATTGTACAACAGTTAATGGTTGGATGGCAGAATGTTACTATGGGTAAAAGGAGAGGGTGGTACTATAATGAGGCACACTTATTTGAGTCCATGGATGCAGATACAGCAGACATTTCCAAGAAAAGGTTGGACCGATTTTAAACAAAGCACAATAAGTGTAACATTCTATGGACCTTTCTCATATTGGCCTTCAGAGATGGGACAAGGACAATAGAATGTGACCTTTAACCTGGAAGAAGAATGTTGAACCCAAAGACTATATTTGGAACAAAGTATCTGTCAGATAACAAGAAATAGTTTTTCTTATATTCATATTCTTGAAATTCAGAGCAGACAGAGGAATCAGGACCAAAACATTGGCCAAAGACAGCACACAAAAGATTTAAACCAGAGTAAAGGAAAAAGAAGCCTTTTTTTAATGAGACAAATACAAGTTCAACATTTGTTATTATGGAAATCGATAACCTGCTGTTGAATAATGTACGTTTGTGAGGTGTTTTTGCGGATATACAAGACACAGAATGTGCAACAAAAGGCAGTTTGAAATGGGTTCACTTATACGGAGAGAAAATGTTTATCGAGGACGAAATACAATTTGCAGTGTTTGTGTGAAGTTGAAACTTCAGTAGTAACTGAAATTGTTTACGCTTTTGTTGTGTTTATTTTCGAGAGATCAGACGTGGCCTCTTTTTACGAACGTAATCATTTGTACCAAATTACTCACGAATCCTGTATTTACCAATTACACATCATCTGGCAAATTCACTTGTCAAAATCTCTTTTTGGTTTCTACTTTAGGGCTTTCCAATCTACCCAAAGAAATACCCTACAGAGAATCTACTGCCAGCAAGCAGGAATGTATTACTGAGTGTGAAATAGTGATTGGAAAGTTTCTAAAGAAAATACTACATAATATTATACAACATTCACAATAATACTATACAACATTCACAATAATACTATACAACATTCACAATAATACTATACACCATTCACAATAATACTATACAACATTCACAACAATACTATACACCATTAACAATAATACTATACAACATCCACAATAATACTATACAACATTCACAACAATACTATACACCATTAACAATAATACTATACAACATCCACAATAATACTATACAACATTAACAATAATACTATACAACATTAACAATAATACTATACAACATTAACAATAATACTATACAACATCCACAATAATACTATACAACATCCACAATAATACTATACAACATCCACAATAATACTATACAACATTCACAATTACACTATACAACATCCACAATAATACTATACAACATCCACAATAATACTATACAACATTCACAATAATACTATACAACATCCACAATAATACTATACAACATTCACAACAATACTATACAACATTAACAATAATACTATACAACATTCACAATAAAACTATACAACATTCACAACAATACTATACAACATTCACAATAATACCATACAACATTCACAATTACACTATACAACATTCACAATAATACCATACAACATTCACAACAATACTATACAACATTCACAATAATACTATACAACATTCACAACAATACTATACAACATTCACAATAATACCATACAACATTCACAATAATACTACACAACATCCACAATAATACTATACAACATTCACAATAATACTATACAACATTCACAATAATACTATTAAACATTCACAACAATACTATACAACATTCACAATAACACCATACTACATTCACAATTATACCATACAACATTCACAATAATACTATACAACATTCACAATAATGCTATACAACATTCACAATAATACTATACAACATTCACAATAATACCATACAACATTCACAATAATACCATACAACATTCACAATAATACTATACAACATTCACAATAATGCTATACAACATTCACAATAATACTATACAACATCCACAATAATACTATACAACATCCACAATAATACTATACAACATTCACAATAATACTATACAACATTCACAATAATACTATACAACATTCACAATAATACCATACAACATTCACAATAATACCATACAACATTCACAATAATACTATACAACATTCACAATAATGCTATACAACATTCACAATAATACTATACAACATTCACAATAATACCATACAACATTCACAATAATACTATACAACATTCACAATAAAACCATACAACATTCACAATAATACCATACAACATTCACAATAATACTATACAGCATTCACAATAATACCATACAACATTCACAATAATACCATACAACATTCTTAATAATACTATACAACATTCACAATAATACCAAATGACATTCAAAATAATAACATACGACATTCAAAATAATACTTTACAACATTCAAAATAATACCATACAACACTCAAAATAATACTATACAGCTTTCAAAATAATACTATACAACTTTCAAAATAATACTTTACAACTTTCAAAATAATACTTTACAACATTCAAAATAATACTTTACGACATTCACAATAATACCATACAAAAATCAAAATACTACTATACAACATTCACAATCATAATATACAATATTCACAATAATACTTTACAACATCCAAAATAATATAATACAAAATTCACAATAATACTATACAACATTCAAAATAATACTTTACACCATTCAAAATAATACCATACAACAATCACAATAATACTTTACAACATCCAAAATAATACTATACAACATTCACAATAATATTGTACAACATTCACAATACCATACAACATTCAAAATAATACTATACAACATTCACAATAATACTTTACAACATCCAAAATAATACTATATAACATTCACAATATTACTGTACAACATTGACAATACCATAAAACATTCAAAATAATACTATACACCATTCACAATAATACAACATTCACAATAATACCATACAACATTCAAAACATTACTTTACAACATTCACAATAATGCTATACATCATTCAATATAATACTATACAACATTCACAATAATACCATACAACATTAACAATAATACTATACAACATTCACAATAATACTATACAATATTCACAATAATACTATACAACATTCACAATAATACTATACAACATTCACAATAATACTATACAATATTCACAATAATACTATACAACATTCACAATAATACTATACAACATTCACAATAATACTATACAATATTCACAATAATACTATACAACATTCACAATAATACTATACAATATTCACAATAATACTATACAACATTTAAAATGATACTATATTGACATAAAATTGTAAAAGATAAACAGGATATTTTGTTATGCTACAGACAAGTCTTCAGAAAAAACAAAGTTTTAAATAGCCTTTTTAAGCACACGGGAGTCAAGAAGGGCACTATAATGTATTCAGGGTGAAATCTACTGTTAGTAAACTGTGAAAACCAAATACTCTTGTTCTCCCATAGTACAGACTAAGACGTAGTAGGCGGCCTCAGAGGGACTGCTGGATTATGACTGTGTCAGTGAAGAATTACACTTACTTGCTGCTGGTTTCACTCTCAGGATTCATTATGTATAAAGGTAATTTCTGGGGCAAAGTTCGAAATGTGATAAACAAAGAATGTGTCGACAGATAAGAAAAATATACAGCCCAAACTTCTAGTAGCCCTAGTAGTAGTAATAAATATGATAATCACAAATATGTTTCCCTTCCCTTATTTCTTGTTTCCTCATTTTACCTCGCCATCCAGTCCAACACACTATTCTTAGCAACATCCTGCCTTTCATGTGCCTTTGGGGAATCCTGACAATGACAGAGTCGGAGTACGGCAAGCATGGCTACATGTCAGGATAGATGTAACTTCGTATTGCAGACATGGAATGTCAGCTCAAATGAGAGGGTATAACGGAGGAGACAAGAAGAGGAAAGTCACACCAGGAAATGTAGCACTTTTAGGGATTAGGAGCAGTTCAAGGGTTACCACTTCCCATAGGCCTTTGCTGCAGAGATTTGGTTAATCATTCACATACATATCTTTATATCAGACAATGTGTTAATTACTCTGGAAGGTCTCACCAAGAGTAGTCTCTCTAATGGTGAGTTCATTTTTCCAACTTAAAGGGACACTAAACATTATTTTTTATTTGTGCTTCTAATATAGAAGCACAAGTGAAATGTCTGTTGTCCCTAGTATGAGGATAAACTGGGGTGTACTTTTGATCGTACTTTTGATAGTACACGCCAGTTTATCCTCTGACTGACAGCTGCCATACTTCCATAGGAAGCAGGCAGCAATCTGGTCGGCGACTGGCTCTCTCTGCGCTAGCATGGGATCAGCAGGGGGGCATTAACTAAGGTGAGACTATTATGACAGTCGGTGGTCCAGTCAAGTTCTCAAGGTCTGAGTGAGGCAATTATGACAGTCAGTGGTCCAGTCAAGTTCTCAAGGTTTGAGTGAGGCTATTATGACAGTCGGTGGTCCAGTCAAGTCCTCAAGGTTTGAGTGAGGTTATTATGACAATCAGTGGTCCAGTCACATGTCTCTAGTCAATTCTTGGTCAAAGGACTTTTTTTTTCTAATATAAAGTTTGCCATTTGCTTCAATTAATTTGGCTAGCAAGTCTACCCTATAGACGGCTTTGAATAAATTCAAAGAAAAAAAAAAAGATGAGTATGTTCTGCATATTAATGACATTCCAAACATCACATGACCATTGCGGAACAAAAGTTCAATTTGTTCTGCAATACAAGAATGTCCAGGTTGCTAGGATACCGTAATAGACTGACATTATTGTCTGTTTTTTTTTTTTTTTGTTGTTAATGTATATTTATTGGCAAAGGAATAATAAAAACTTTGTTTGTAATAGAACAAAAGAAATCCCAAAGTTTGGGGAAAAAAATAAGCAAAACACATTAGTGATAATTATATTATTATTAAATGTAGACCAAAAGGCGTACAAAAATGATGTTACTATTTTTATAAAAAATCTTGCACTTATTTAGGTAGGCTTCAGGAAAACTCTTTACTATCAATGTTTTTTTTTAATTTAACTGTTTTATAAAATTAAAAAACACAATGCCTACTTTATGGTCTTTGTAAATGGTGCACTAATTATGCACCATTAAAAATATTTGAGCCCTAGTCTTTGCAAAAAAAAAAAAAATAATAATAATAGGCAGCTTCCCTCTCACAGAGCATTGCTCTGTGGCAGTGGAGAGAGTGTGGCAACTATGTCTCTTTGGCATTGCACCAATCAGTGCTCTGCAACATGGCAGCCCAAAGTTTTGCAAAAAAAAAAAATACAAATCAAATGGGACTTGCCTCTGAACAGTACTCCATTGTAGATTCACCCAAAATCTATTTTAATGAAACAGAAATTCCCTTCTGCCTGATAAAAAGATCAAAAATATCATCCAGAGTGTTTGGTCCTATATTTAAACAAAAGAAAATGATATTCACATAGAAGTTAGGACTATGGGCAAGACTTGGGGTAATCACGCCTGTTCTTCCAAAAATGTTAGCAATCTACATAGCAGACTTTAGGTAGGTATAGCATTGATTGAACTAGCTCAGTATTTTATTATCTGTCTGAAGGGAATCTTGCCAATCAGGAATTGTAGATGACAGTTCCCTTTTAACTGGCATGTAATTTATTGAAACTGACATAGCAGAAGACTATTGTCTCCTGGTAGTGTTCTCTAACACAGTGTTGAAGCTTTGGGTATATTGCTGATCTGCTCATCTAATGACTGACTAATGAACCACAATTAATGCTCTTTAATAAGCCTTTATTTTTTTCTAAGCGTGCTTAGTTATCCCTTGGCGATACATGCTTTCAGGTTTTCTTATTTGGGAGAGATATATAACAGTGATGAGTATCACAAGACAGGCGTGTATATACTACCCAACTTGTTTAATGTTGGCAATCATAAATGAAATGATAGCTCTTAAGGAGGGATTGAACCCGCTGTATGGTGAACATGCCTGGAGAATGATGCTCTTATAAAGCATCATTAAGAAGCATTTCTGGAAGCCAAATTCTGACCTCCAGCTGGCCATATCACGGAGATGGCGCGATGCCTAAGACACGGAACATACCTCTAGACGGGAAAGAGATGATTGGCTGCATTGCGAGCGATTGACGCACAAACCAATCACAGAGACCATGTTCCGTGGCATGGAAGCCCCATAGTCTTTTCTGCATCAAAATAAAAGTAATACGAGAAAGTATTCCATTTTGGAGAGGGTAGTGGATGCATGGAATAACCATCCAGCCGAAGAGGTAGAGGTTAATACAGTAATGGAGATTAAGCATGGAAGGGTTAGGCATCGAGATTGTCCTGAACCATAAAGATAAGGCACATAAGGGGTAGGGGGATTTTAGGGTATAAAAATGGGCAGACTAGATGGGCTTGATGGTTTCTTTATACCCAAATGATGATTTGACACTTGGTAAAATCACAGTTCTCTCAGACTGGTTAAAATCCTGCTCGATAACATTGTTCGTCCCGTACGATCATTTCTCTGGAGCAAGGGGACTGGGGTATAGGATTTATTTGATATTCCAGTTGGAGGTGATCACCTGGAGTAATGTCCATATTACCCACTACATCCTCTTGTAACTAGTCCCAGTACATTCATAGGAGCCTAATAATCAGTGTCTAGTAGATAATGACATGGTGCAAACCTAATGATCTCAAATCTTTATATATCTGTTAGTCGGGTGGATCCTCAGAAACATTATTACCTGCAGCATCACATCTTCTTCTGTTACGACTTGGAGCTATAATGGATCTGGTCTATGGTCCAGTATTTCCCGTTACCCCAGCACCAGACACGTTTTAGGTCTAACTCTGCAAAAACCCAGATTGCTTAATCTTGGATTAATCAGCGACTCGGCCATTTAGATTAATCCTCTTATTGTGTAGCAATATCTTTAAAACCTGCAGTGTTTTATACCTTGAGGACCTGATGTTGGAAAACACTGCTACAGTGTGACAATGTTAATGATATAACACTATTTGCCTGCGATGTGTTTTCAGTTCGTTTCTAGCATGTTTGTAAGAGCCCAGAAGATGCTATGTTCTACCTTTTGTGAAATAAATCTGCTTGCTCCATCCAGAGCACAGTAATAATAGTAATAGTCAGTAATGTATATTAAAGCTGAAGCTTTAACAGTAAAATAACACTTTACCAAACATATGCATATATGTATTTTATATATATATTTAGTTTTTGTAACTTTTCTGTTTAAGTCCATGGCCATCCCACGTTGATGTCATTCATAAGCTTGAAAAAATGTGCAGTGTATCTCGACAGCCAATCAGAGGACCCGTATAGATATGCAAATGCCTTCAACTTCAGTGCTGTGGCTGTGGGTGGGGCGGGGGTGGAGATGCATTGTCATAGTCTGGGGGGCAGAAGGCTGTGGGGGGATGCATTGTCAAATTCTGGGGGGGGGGATTGCTGTGGGGGGATGCATTGGGGGGATGCATTGGCTAAGTCTGGGGGGCAAATGGCTGGGGGGATGCATTGGCTAAGTCTGGGGGGAAAATTGGCCAAAAAAAGGATTTTTTTTCTATTATAATTTTATTAAATATGAAAAAACTGTTTACATGGTAATATTTACAAGTAACACTTTTTTGGGGTATATTCAGACCTTTTCTTTTTTCCTAAATGAATGTCCAAAGTTTGGGGGGGGGGGGGGGGGGTTTGTCTTATAATCAGGGTCGTCTTATAATCCAGGAAATACGGTATATCAATTTTATCTTTCTGACACTTATCCAGTGGGGAGAAATGTATACATAACCCCCCATTGTTAGTCAGATTGCTTATATTGTGAATGTAGAAAATAGAATGTCTTAAGACACAAAATAATGTTCAGCTATAGGGATTACTTAATAAAGAGAGAGCTGCAGGAAATTGAGATGGATGTTTCAAACTTTAAGCTAAAATAGCAGAGATGGAAACATTGTCCAAAGCAACTGAATGGGAGAATTTTTCCTTTTGCCCTTAAGTTTGATATCCCCTCTCCATTCCCTGTAGTTCTCTCTTTATTGAGTAGATCTTTTAATGTACACGTTGAATGCATTTTATATATATATATATATATATATATATATATATATATATATATATATATATATATATGGAAATTTCCTGACTTTTTAAATTATTTCTAATCCTTGGTGGATTTTTAGTGGAACTGTTTTCTATAATGGTGGAATTCAGCCATTTCTCCATTGCATGTGAAAGAGTTTGATGTCTAGCAGTCTACTTCTGCATTGCAATTGTTCAAGATTTTCTCGGCGTGAGGAATTGTCCAATGTATTGGCACCCATGGTGGCGTTGAATTGTGCATCGAATGACTCGTCTCTTATCATCTTGACCGTGCCGTAGAATTCTTTGGGTGTGCCTCGCTGATAAGCAGCTATATCAAATGGAATATAACTTTGTTCTGAGGCAGACCTTCAAGTTCTTTAGACCGCGAAAAGACGAACAGACCCCAATATAAGGTGAAACACACTGTTCTGATAGAATTCTCGCAGTTCCAGATACTTCTAGAGTAGTTTTCTGTTTCCATAGAAACCTGAATTAACTTGTATTTTTTTGTTTTTTTTAAACATTTTTTTATTTACAATGTACGAATGATTGTAGCATTTTAAATTGAATGGGGAGGAGGATAATGTGTTGTTAGTAAATTTATGTTTATTTGTTTTTTGGCTGGACGGGATGCAGATATAGTCAGTGGACTGGGCTTTGGCGGAGATCCGAGGGAACCAGAAGTCCAAAAAGGTAAATGCAATAGGCCCTCAAAAACTTTTGTCATGTTTTCGTTGGTTGACGAAAACTGCAATGGATTTGTGTTATAGTTTTAGTCCTATTTACTTAGTCGCTGAAAAAATGCAGTTAACGAAAACCATGAGGAAAATGTTTAATCGACAGAATTAACACTGTATGACATCACCTGTGACTTGATATATCAAGCCACAAGTGATGTCATAGAAAGGAGACTCCACAGCCATGTTTTAAAACACATTTTATCCACATTTGATCCTTTTTCTTGCCGAATGTTACATTAACGCTTACTTGATTGTTTGTTTTTTGCTTTTTTTTTAATGCGCATTGAAGAGGCAGTTAATGTTGTTGCAAATATAAGTATTTACTTTTTAAAAATACATTTGCGCACAAACGAAAGCGCTCCTGGTCATTTTAATGCCCTAAATTTTTTTTTTTTATATCTATGATGCATACAAACAACACTAACGTGTTTTGAAAACAGACAAAATAATATGCGTTAGCAGCTTCTCAGTTCGAAATCTACCCACGAGTATTTAAATAAGACATGGAAAGGTGCTAGAAGCAATGCTCACATTATCATTGCAATTTCTTCCACACTTTACCTCAAAACCATTGACAGGAAGATTTTCAAAATGACTTTGTGTCGTAGATTATGTAGTTTGAGGTGTTTAGCACTGTGGGGCCTGGTGTATTGCAGTAATCAGTTATTTTCAGAGTCACAAGCTATCATATGGACTTAAAAAGAGATTTTGAAATTATGCAGCACAATGAATTCTGTAAAATAACACAGGAAATGAAATAGTCTATAAAAAAAAATATATAACTCTTTTGCCCAGCATAAACAGAAGGTCAGTGTTTGTTAAAAAAAAATGAAAAATAAAATTTAAATCTACTTTTGTTTAAATTCCTCGTTGTCTTTTTGTTTGTTAAGAACCGACAAATAAGTATATTTTAGCACGCAATCGTTTTTAAGTAATTTCTAGTCTTTTGTCGTGTAGTCCGTAGCAGGGCTGTAGGGAGTGTGGTACATTTCATCAGTCCTAGTTTAATATACTCTTTAACCTAATTGCCAGTCCTGGCTTACGTGTTGCACACCTTTTTTTATACCATTATAATTTAATAGGAAACCATTATTCAGCGCTCATACTTATTTTTCTTATATAGAAACTGTTTATGTGTAAGCATCAGGACAAAGTTAATTTATTTCAGTTAGATAACCCTGCCTGTAAGATAGCGTACACATTGTAAAATTAAATTTTTCCATAAAAAAAAAATTGTAAAAACATAACATAAAGAATAATGAAAAATTGCAGGGAACTGAGACTGGAATTTCAAACTTAAGGCCAAAGTAGTAGAGATGGAAAAAAATCTTCCAATCAGCTGCACTGGAGAAGTTTTCCAACATTGCTACATTGGCCTAAAGTTTGAAAATCCCATCTCAATGCCCTCTAATGCTCTCTTTATTGAGTAGACCCTTACGTTTTTTTCACAGAATATTTTTTAACTGCCCTTTAAAATAGTACAGTGCCTTAGTACATATATTCTGTCCTCACTAGAGTTCCCAGGTGTCCAGGTTTTGACCAGAACAGTCCTGAATTTACTACTCAGTATGTAGAGGGGATCTAACCCTTAGTCTGGAGAGCAAAAGCCCCTGTTCAGTGGAGGGCTGGCAGAGGGGCAATTGTCCCCTAGGCTGCCTTCTAACCTGGCTCAGTGAGCTGGGGGAAACAACACTTTTCACTTATAAATGTCTCCCTGTGAATAACTTTATTATTTTAATTATTCGTCTGCATATCAACCAATATACTTTATCTGTAAAGATCTGTCTTTCCCGTCTATTTGTACCTATCTCTGTGATGATCACGGATGGACTGATGTGTTGAACTATGGGCTACTAGGCTGGATTTTGACCCATGGGCCAAAATATGCCACCAGCCACCCATCCCTGTTCCCTTGAACCACGGCTGCCAGGATGGCATCATCCCATGGGAATAGGTAGAGACCTCCAACTCCTTGTAGTCCTGCAGAACCAGAATCATAGAAACATGCACTCCGATCTGGGACAATGAGAACTCTCTGCACCTAGGTCTAACCACCTGTACTCTCAACCTGAAATAGGTGGAATAAATAGCCTCCATGCTTTTGAGAGATCTTTTGACACCTGAACTTCACAAATCGGCTCCTATGACTTAGCTTGGCACAGCACAGGAAAGATTGCCCCACCCGAGACTGGGCAAACTAACAGAACATGTATAGGTGTGGTTTTTTTTTTTTTTGTCTTTCTATAGCCTTGGTAGCCAGCAGGGAATGTTTCCCATTACACTTCCTTTTTTTCATAGTGTGAGTTGGTGTGCATGTTTCTTTAAGTCTAACTACAAATTGAATGTTCAGTACCTAGTACTGAGGATCTTCATTATCACAAAGAACCACCTGCAGTGCTGGCAGTGAATTATCTGAATGCATTGTAACCTTTCCCACCTAGAGAACATTGCATACTGCAGCCCACACTGACTGTAACTGCTGTGGGAAATTGCTTACACAATACTAATCGGGGACGTTTTAGGAAGTTCACTCACAGTGTCCTATTTTAAGAGCTCTCCCTGCTTCAATAGCACAGCAGTACAAATCCTTTTGCCATCTTTAAGGTAAAATAAAAAAAAAATCTCCATCTCACCGAGGTTATGTTCAAAGTATCCTTGCAGATTTCTGAACAGTCTCTCTCTCTGTTCTACTGTCTGATGCACTGACGCACTTGTTCTTTCCCATTCACCTTTCTTTTGTTCTTCTCTTATTCGCCGCGTGACTATCCTCCAGGCTCCTGTGGGCACATCTTTTCTAGCTACATTTGTCATGCCCACCTTCAAATTTCCTTTCCTATTCTTTTTTTTGCTGCTACCCACTCGAGAATATTTAAGAAACACATTTAGGTTTTTTCAAACAGGTCATCGGAACTCTCATCCACTGTGCTCTATATCTAACGTGCTAATTGTCAAGTTGCTGTGCTTGATGAACAAACAAAAAAAGGTAGACCCAGTTGGGGCGAAACGCGTCAAGCGCTTGTCTTTTTTGTTGTCCCCTTTCATGTTATCAGCTTTTATTATCTATTGGACTTAATGAATTTTGCTACTTTTCTACTAAGAAGATAGTGTTGCCTTCTTCTGGATGGTTTAGCTGACACAAACCCTGTGTATGTATTTATGCTGTGCTTGATGACCAGAGACAAAGCTGCCATCACACTTGGTCTTTAGGGTGATGACCCTTAAAACAGCTTTGTTTTGGTGCCAGACACGACCAGTACAGCGAGTCATTATTATTTATTTATGTCATTCCGTTCTAAAGCCTGGATTAGTAAAACCATGACGAGCAGTATTACGTTTGTAATATATTTTGCTAGCTATGACCTATCCCCCTTTTTCAGACTGGTTCCAATTTTTTTTCTGATTCTTTGGTTGTGTCTAAAACTACTACTATTTTGTAAAGCATCTAGAGTAATGTCGGGCATTGTAGCGTGTAGAGTAATGCTAGGCATTATTGCGTCTAGAGTAATGCCAGGCATTGTAGCATCCAGAGTAATTCCAGGTGTTGTAGTGTCCAGAGTAATGCCAGGTATTGCAGCGTCTAGAGTAACGCCGGGTATTGTAGCACCTAGAGTAATGCCGGGCATTGTAGCACCTAGAGTAATGCTGGGCATTGTAGCATCGAGAGTAATGAAGGGTATTTTAGCACCTAGAGTAATGAAGGGTATTGTAGCACCTAGAGTAATGCCGGGCATTGTAGGGTCTAGAGTAATGCCGGGCATTGTAGCGTCTAGAGTAATGCCGGGCATTGTAGCGTCTAGAGTAATGCCGGGCATTGTAGCATCCAGAGTAATGCCAGGTGTTGTAGTGTCCAGAGTAATGCCAGGTATTGCAGCGTCTAGAGTAACGCCGGGTATTGTAGCACCTAGAGTAATGCCGGGCATTGTAGCACCTAGAGTAATGCTGGGCATTGTAGCATCGAGAGTAATGAAGGGTATTTTAGCACCTAGAGTAATGAAGGGTATTGTAGCACCTAGAGTAATGCCGGGCATTGTAGGGTCTAGAGTAATGCCGGGCATTGTAGCGTCTAGAGTAATGCCGGGCATTGTAGCGTCTAGAGTAATGCCGGGCATTGTAGCATCCAGAGTAATGCCAGGTGTTGTAGTGTCCAGAGTAATGCCAGGTATTGCAGCGTCTAGAGTAACGCCGGGTATTGTAGCACCTAGAGTAATGCCGGGCATTGTAGCACCTAGAGTAATGCTGGGCATTGTAGCATCGAGAGTAATGAAGGGTATTTTAGCACCTAGAGTAATGAAGGGTATTGTAGCACCTAGAGTAATGCCGGGCATTGTAGGGTCTAGAGTAATGCCGGGCATTGTAGCGTCTAGAGTAATGCCGGGCATTGTAGCGTCTAGAGTAATGCCGGGCATTGTAGCATCCAGAGTAATGCCAGGTGTTTTAGCGTCCAGAGTAATGCCGGGTATTGCAGCGTCTAGAGTAATGCCGGGCATTGCAACGTCTAGACTAATGCCGGATATTGTAGCACATAGAGTAATGCCGGGCATTGTAGCATGAACCCAAGAAGAAAGCTGTAGCAACCCAAAAACACATGAAAAGGTTTAAAGGGACTCTGTAACCTAAACATGGTGTGTACAGGCATACCCCACTGTAAGGATAATCGCAAGTAAGGACATCATTACAGTGCAGTCAATTCCTGTTTATGGACTCTAGCACTTCTCTTTGTGCGACCTCTACAGGTTTGGGTGAGGTCCATCCTGTCTATTAAGACATTTGTACTGTAGATTATTGGTAGGCTTTAAGATAAGAGAAAACAAGTTGCTGCTTCACTTTAAGTAGATTTTCTTTTTTACATACATGCTCTGGATCTATTGTGTATGCTAATGTGTGATATGCCTGTACTGGGAATGTTCAGCACAAAAATTGACCTGAATAGAATTGCAAAAAAAGAGAAAATATGTTTTAAGCTGCATTATGGACCTCTGTGGTGTCTTCTGTTCATCATACCACCTGTGGCTTGATATGCAAATGAAATACTCCTTACTGGGAAATGTGTAATTTACATATCAAACTAAAAGTCATTATATGTCTATAACTTATATTCTTTTAATCAATGCATTTGCTTGCAGTTCTGCAAATGTAGAGTATAGATTATTTGTACTTGGAATCTTAACTATAAAACATAAAATGCTTGTTTGTCTGAAGCAGGAAAAACTCTTGAACGCTGAACTCTAGAATCATGACATTTGCACAGCTCATTCATGCTGGAATTTCTAGGACATTACAGTTATTTTATAACTCTCTACATTGTTCCTTTTTCTGAGTTATGAGTTAATTAAGTTTTGATTAGACACCAAGTAAAATGCGAAGTTGAATGGACATTGTCCTACAGCATCAGTGATGTCATAATCTCATTTTCAACAGCAAATAAGATGTCTATCCTGAAGAGCTAGTTATAGGTTCTAAGTGTGGCATTTCTAGGTCAGCACAACTATTTTCAGCTCTCTACATTTTCCCTTTCCCAAATTATGCGTTAATTAAGTTTTGATTAGGCACAAGACTTGCAAACTGCTACAATATGGAGAAATACAACTGCTGAAGAGAAGAACGAGCACCAAACATCACCTATAGAGAGAGTTACTGAAAGTGAAGAAGCGGTGACTGGGATCTAAATCCTGGACGAAGCCGGGTAGAAAAGCTAGTGTAGAGAATTCGAAATAATTTAAAATGACGAAAGCAAATGCCTTAATTTAGGAGAATAAATGTTATAAAAACTTTGAATTCCCATGGTGTCTCCTGTTGATGACATCACCATGTGGCTTAATATGCAAATTAAAAAGTAGTTCATTTGCAAATCAACATATTTTTCTGCATAGTTTTTTTTTTTCTTCATTCTGTACATTCCCAGTAGATGTAATTTCTGATTTAATGCTTTTAAAAATAAATTATGGGATTTCAGTTTTTCAATTTTTTTTATATTTTTTTACAATGTTTATACCCAAATATTTAACTCTGCCAAAAAGAGTATGGGACTCCCTTAAATATTTTAAATTCCCAACTTTCCTAAATGAATCTGTAAGTTTGAAAAGGAACCAAATACCTACAAATATTTTGCAATGCTCAGCGAGCTTTTAGTTTTATGTTATAATAAAAAAATAAAAAAAACACACTTAGACAGACATAGGGTATATTTAACCGTGTCAAACATCAATTTCCCTGAAGAAAGTCTTATGTCATTAGGGAAGATGAAAAATCTAGCTTTCATTAGATTAGTCAACACCACCGGGATTTGGCAAATCCTCGGTTCCTGGAGGCTAGAATATCTTTTTAGTAGCGCTAAACAGTCATATACATGCGATTAACTCACTGCCTAAAAATAAATTATTTAGTGTAACATAAAATCTACTGCATTTCTCTCGATAGACATCGGCTGGACCATTACAGAGGAGCAGGAGCAGGTTTACAAAGTGACACTAACAGAGAGATGATTATAATAAATATGGATTTTTTGTTTTATTTAGTAAGTAGATGTTGGGCAGGCTTTATAGATGGAGTTATTGTTCAAGACTAACTTGCTCCATATGGGTCTACATGCACAGTAAATAGCAGGGACGTATAGTGCAGGACTTTCACTTGGAGGCACGATGTATCTCGTGTATTTCCGGGGGGCTGGTGTGCTGAGAACAGCCAGCACACAAACCCCCTGGAAATACACGAGTTACATCCGAAAGGCGATGCCAGCTACGTATACTTTTAGCGCTTGTTGAATTGGCGACAAAATGAGTGACTCTGTTGCAGGATTCGTAGCTGGCGTTGCCTTTCCGATATATTTCTGGGGTTTGTGTGCTCTCTGCTCGGAGCACACAAACTCCAGAAATACACAGCGCGGGTGCTCTGTGCTAGGTGTGCGCCGCAAACCGCAAACCTAGCACATATGGAGCATCCGCCACTGGTAAATACAATGTTCAGGTGATACAGTCCCTTTAACCCTAATACTAACCCTAAACCAGCCCCTAATACTAACCTTTGAAGACCCGCTATGAAGCGGCTGAAAAGACCTGTCCCATTCCGAAATCTACAGGCCATGCGAAGCACCGTGTCTCGTTAGACTGCTCACTCAGCACAATGCTGTGCACATTACTAATCTAATGATACATCGTGGGGCTGTGAAGGGGGATCGGGGAGTTTTCCAGTTGTAGAAGTTAAAACACATGCTCTTAAACTGCTGTCATTGTATCTGAAAGTCTGAAACAAATCAAAATCTATTTTTACTGCATTTGTGAAATCGCTCACTCTGTGAAGGTTAATAAAAATGTTTTATTGTAATGTAAATGTCATTGTTTGTCTGCTCGGCTTCCTGCTTTGCATTCGGATTCTCAAAATAAAGAGAGTGGTCTCACGGAGGCCTGGTGTTCGGAATGCTAAAGAGAAAATTGTTTCTCAACCCTCTGCTGAACGTATAACCTTCCAATGCACTCATAGCATTCTGTAACACGATCCCAGCTCCCTGCAAAGTCATTCTACAGTCACAAATGGACAAAGGAGGACAATGCTCTGTGAAAGCAGTCACTAGCCAAGGCATTATAACATCCCAAATCCACATACCCCCAAACAAACCAAAAGACTTTCTTTTTTTCCCCACAGAAATAACACATTACCGGGGCATTCACCACTGCAAGGGATTCTGGATAGTCATATACAAATTAGGTCCATAATGACCCTTTTGCCTTTATATCCACTTTAAGAATTAACACTTTAGCATTCAAAAGATGGCACACGTCAGTATGTGATCCAGTTTACAGCATAGGAGGTTTTATATAAGCCATATCTTTTGTTACTTTATGGAGTTTTGTTGTTTTTTTTTTGCAATGTTCATGGCTTAAAAATCAACTGTTGCAAGAAAATTAATTGTGTTTTTATTGAAAGATTGCATGAAGTGTTGGCATTTCACTTTTCTTTATTTAGCTATGTCAGGGCCTGTGCATGTTATAATCATATATAAATATAATCTGTAGTAAAAAAAAAAAATGGTGTAGTCTTTACAAGGGACATGTACCAGGAAACATGCAACATATATGAGTTAAATCAGGATTTTACATAATACACCAACTGCTTATTGGCTATAGCAACATGTAAATGTATTTATTTTATTCTGGAGCTTACTGAAGTGTCCAGGTCAGCATATGGACTCCAGCTGCCCCCGACAGCCAGGTATTGTGATATGTTTGTGGCCTCCTGCCATCAAGACGCTATCAGTATAGAAACCGGAGATACAACTGACGAATGAAAAGAGTTATTGTCCTCCTGCCAGAGATGGGCGCCGCACGCCGATCGTATCAATTGGAAAGTTAATCAACAAGAAATCCAATTATATTTTCTCCAGATACAAGAATCCATTGACGTAATACAGACGAAGCTAGTTACTAAAAGTGATCTGCGCAAATGATCTTGCCGAGTAAGGAACCGACCTCGAACCGTGAGCTCCGTGTGTCTGTCCTACAAGTTTCCTTGTAGGATCGCCAACCACATCAATTTTGGTAACATTGAACCTTCTTGATAACGTATCTGACACTCTACAGCTGTCGCTAGTCAGGTGCCTGGTACCCAACCTAGAAAAGTCATTTCCTGTGCAGCTTGCCCTACCAGATGGTTGTGGTCCTTAACTCTCCAGTTTTACTGTTTACCTGCACAGGGTTTGGAGTTATCTTCTCCTACCTACTTGCCTTGGCTTGTTACAGAAGTTGTTCCCAGATGCTTTGCTGCTGCTATCTTTTAAGACCAGGTAATCATTCTGAGTCTCCAACATCTTGGAAACAATTGATTAATTTTTAAATGGACACTCCCCCCCGAAAAATGAAAAGGTTTTATTTTTTTTATTTTGCATTGTTGATTTCAGATATGTCATATGTTTTTTGTTTTTGTGACTGTATTTAATAAAGTATGTTACTAAACAAGTTTGACTGGCCGCCTCCATTCTAGTGTTTTTGAGTGCCACCCCCTCGTGACTTTACAGCACTAGTATCTCACTTTGGGGCTGGGGACACAGAATGCAGTCTATAAGTCAGAATTCTGACCATAGACTTGCATTGAATGGGAGGGTAATGGAACTATTACATCACAAGGGGGCAGAGTTATGATCCTGTTTGATCAGGTCAGTCTCCTCTCTTTGTGGTGGAAGGCAGGTAAAAAAATGTTGTACACAGCCACCTAGTCCTGCCCACTATGATACACAGGAGCCAGTAAAAGAGCAAGGGGGTATATTATGATATTAGCTTTATTATGCATTATTTGGTGAGTTTCTCCCGCTAGAAGAACAGAGTTGGCCCCACCAAACACACTGTGAAATTTTCAAAGATTGAATTATGCATTATGCAGTGCCAATTTAGTTTTTTTAGCAGTAGAAACTCACCACTTTGGGCTGTGGTATAAAATACTTATGCTTTCAAAAGGAGAGTGTTTTAAAAACTTCCTTATGCATTGACATTCAGTTGTGCATCTATACATAATGATACCATAACACGGATAGTTGTAACCTAGATTCGAACATTAGTGGAGCATCGCTCAAACAATGGAAGACTAGTCAAGGAAAATCGGAACATTTATATTTTGTTTTTGTTTGTTTTGGATTTTGTTTCTCAAGCTAGGTAGGGAAATAATGACCAAATTATGCAAAGCTATGCAAAATACCGTAACCAAACAAGTGGAAGAAAATGTAGGAAGTCTTGGAACCTGAAGCATCATTAATGTTTTTTCGGATTTGCATACGTCTGTTGTTTATAGAGTGTGAAGTTAAACAGAATGCAGTAGGCAAGAATTATGCACCATACAGGCATATATAAAGCAACCAAACTGTTTAACACATTCCTGGTCTGATCAATGGTTTAAACATATTAAAAACCATGCACAAAAATTCCTCTACAACAGCTTGTGAATATTTGAATTTATTTTGTAAATCAAATCTTAAGTTTTTCCATCTGCCTACAAAGGAGGGCAGGTCGGAGTCTAGGGCGTTGAGAGCCGATGAGTGGTCCTCAAAGGCCGTTAAGGATCTAGTGAGTTTGTGCTTTTTTTTACGAATGGATTGAAGAAAGTTAATTGTAGGTAGTGGTACTGGTACATAATGGTGGGGGTTCTGTTAGAAGGGAGGTCCTTCAAGGGGTTTAATTTGCTATCTTCCAGGAAACTTTAGACCGGAAAAATATAATCTAAAGATGTAGCCAGGAAGTCTCCAGAGTTTTGTCCCGGTGGGAAATCGGTACAAGTGGAGAGGGTTGTGTCACTCAGTTGAGTTCCCTGGGGAGTAGCATGAAAAACTGAAATTGTAGCTGAAACCAGGGGGTGCTCTTTTATCAAAGATCTTTTATGTTTTGGTCTGAGCCAGGGGACAAGGTGTAAAAGGAGGTTTGTAGTTGAAAGTGGCTTCCAGCAGCTGATCAGGAACTTCAATGCAAAAGCCCTGTTTGCAATAAACTTCAGGTATTTAACAGGCTGGCTTGCACCAACTAACGAGACCATCTGTGGAGAAGAAATACAAGCTAAACAAAGGTAGGGTGGCCACTAGAGATAAAAAGGAGGAATAGAAGCACAGCAATTAGACTTTTAGATGCATGTGTCAGGAGGTCAGGGTAGAACCCTGACATTAGGTTGGCCACAAAATGGGTTTCTTGTAGGTAGGCTATAGAGATATTTTAGGACCTGAGATTGTGCAGTCGTTGGGACCTTTTTTCAGGAACGTTGAGAGGCCCTTTAAGAGAGAGTATGTTTAGGTCACCAGGTTTGAATGCAGAATGGTTAGATGGCATAGGCATAGTTTAACCAAGTGTAGTGGTGCCCCCAATGCAATTACAAATGGGATATAATGTTAAGGGGAAAAAATAGAAAAATAAAAATGGAGTGTTGGGTGGGGGAGGTGAATAAAAATTAAAATGAAGGGAGCAACAATTTTAATATTTTATAACTTATGCTATCCTTCAGTTAAGATATGAAAACTTGCCAAGAAGAGCAGCCTACAGGGACACCCATTGATTCTCAAGGAAATGCAACTTAGTGCCAAATCTTCTCTTTATTTAAAGGATATCTGCTGTAAAAAATACATGTGTTTTGTTGAAAGGTTGCATCAGCTATAGGCATTTTTAATACAAATGCATTTAATTACATGACATTAACATTTAATTATATAGTGCCAACAATATTGGGTAAGAATCCAACTAAAGTAATTTATTGAGTCCTCTTTGCTCCATGTGTCTATATCAGGGGTGAACATCTTGGGTCAGATAAGCAACCATCTGACCCAAGAATCTAAACAACATGTTTGCCCCCCGACAGGTCTATACAGAGAGGGCTCAAACAGGTACATTTATTTGTATTCTGTCCTTAAAGTTTTTCTATTTAAAATGCCTTCACAGCTGTCCTTTTAATCATACCTTCCATTGACCAAGAATGTTAAAAATACTAAATAGTCTAATAGGGAACTGCTTATTTTGGATGGTCATATTTAACGGGACACTACAACTTACATAAGATGTAACTAGATAACCTGACCATTTAAAACAAACACATATGTAAATCCTATGCCACTGTTTTTTTTCATATGATTGAAATAATTGCAAATAAATTAGGTTTTTATCTCCTGGCTCCATTTTGTGAATGTTTCCCATGATGCGACATCGTCCAAAATCCCCAGCCAGTCTCACTTTATAATTGTGGCCAAAGCCTCCATGATGATGTCATAAGATACTCTCCTGCTTTCTTACTGGCTCATGTGTATCATAGTGGGCAGGACTAGGTGGCTGTGTATAACTTTTTTGTACCTGCCTTCCAACACAAAGAGAGGAGATTGACCTGATCAAACAGGATATAACTCGGCCCCCTTGTGATGTAATAGTTACATTACCCTCCCATTCAATGCAAGTCTATGGTCAGAATTCTGACTTATAGACTGCATTCTGTGTCCCCAGCCGCAAAGTGAGATACTGGTGCTGTAAAGTCACTAGAGGATGGCACTCAAAACCACTATATTTCACAAAAGCGCAGCACCCAGCCAGAACAGGAGGTGGTGGTCTAAAGACAGTTTTACACTCATTCCCCTAGGTTTACATACATTTAACTTCTACCAGCAGTTTCATTTGTCAAAAAGTTTCACAAACGTCCTCCATCCGAACAATTCTCTCATCTTTATTCCCAGAACCCTCTCCTCTCCTTTCTTTGCATCTCTACTTTGGAGTAAAATACATTTGTAATGGTTCTCTTGTCACTAGTGTAATAAGCGCTGTTGCATCTCATCAATTAGTGCACTATTTCAGCTGTTTGAAAAGTGACATGCTGGAGACAGAAAAGGTAAAACTGCTGGAAGCAAAATTAATCTCAAAGGTAATCTGCTGCTGGCACAAGATAAGCAGTCCCTCTTGGTACTTTTTCTTCAATTAGCCGTAATAATTAAAAATAAAAAAAAGTCATGGTTAATTAAAACAAGGCCCGTGAAAGGGAATCTGTTATAGAAATTTGGTTTAATTATGTATATGTTTTAAAAACAAGTTTAGGTAAAATTATAATTTTTTTTGTATTTGTGATGGCTACAATTTGCATAAATTAATTTTGTTTCTTTTTATTTATTTTTTTTACTTTGCCTTTGTTGGAATCATCTTCTCCCTACAGTTGAGTTTATAATTCTTCCCCCAGAAGCCTTCCGCCATTCTCAATTTCATTTCAGTAGACCTTTATACTGAGTATATCCTGGATACGGCTCCTGTCTTTGAATAGCAAAAGCCTCAATACTGGTACTTTTGCCCCTAATCCTCCCCCTTTAAAACCAGTTCCCATTAATTTCTAATCTAAATCCCATCAACCAGGAACAGACCCCCATCTCCATCCTTCCCTACGCTCAAAGAAAATGGGAGATTCCAAGGAAGGGATCCATAAACATCCCATACTGTACAAACAAGTTCATTTTACAGCCTATAATGTATAATGTATTTTTTTTCTCTGTGCCTGTCGGAGAGATGCTTTGTTTATATGTAAATGCCTGTCAGATGCATCATGTTAGACAATGAACACATTGTTCTCAAAGTCTGCATTTGTAATGTATTTCATTCAAAGGCAGTTCCTTTAAGCCACTATTTACTATTTGTCTTTTTATATGGAGGACGAATCCAAGGTATGGCCATGCAAACTATGCACAAAAATAACTTCCGCTCTTTAGACAGATGCAAGAACTGTACTTACTGAACAATGTTCTGAATTAAGAAAATCTATTTCTGACTGTGGAATGCAATTTGAAATTTGAGTGGCTCCTCTCTTCCTTTTAATGTGCTATGACCTCCGGACTAGTATTACATATTGGTACAAGCCAAGGAGAATCGAAAACAATGGCTTTACCGATGTAGAGTATGAGGACAAATTAAATGTTTGACATGTTGTAGGAGACCGAAGTTTGCAAAGCGCCACCGTGGAAGTCAGAAAACTGCATAACAGTTAACATTAAAACTTCCAGCTAACCCTAAAGATTATCATGATGCAAACCAGGAGACAGGTGGCAAGGGGAATAGAGGGGCAATTGCCCCCCATTCTGCTCTCAAACCTGACACATTCTAATGGTCTTGTCTGTCTATCAATCTCTGTCGTCTTTTTATGCCCCACTCCGCTCAGAACAACAGGTGGGCTGACAAAGTTGGCCCATAGGCCACTAAACTTTTAAGCACGTAAATTGCATAGGTATCAAACTGCGGCCTTACGTCCGTTGAAAGACTATAGGGTCTACCCAAGACAGAGAAAATTGCAGAGATTTTAGACAGATTTTCTAGATGAAAGATGCATACCAGATTATCAAAAGTAAAAGAAGACCATGTAATGTTGATCCAGGTTGAGTCCGGCTGGGTATCAAGAAATACATTCTCCCCTTTCAGATGACATCGTCGGAGTTTTTTTTGTATTTGTCTTCTCCTGAATCCACAAATATAAGGGTGTGTTAGAGTTGAACTTTGTGAACTACAAGTCTTTAAAAAAAAAAAAAAAAAAATGTTTTCAACCTATATAATGGAACAGTGTATGGAAAAAATCCCCATACTTAAAATATATAGAAATATAAAAATCCATTGGTTTAAATAATAACTTGATTTATTATTATCTTGCTTATTCCATCACATACCTAGCTGGCAGATTGGAACTTAAATAACCTGTGCTGTAACGTTTAGAATTGTTTTGTTTTTGTCTAATCTACAGAAGCTAGCTACTTTCAAGATTCGCTCGTCCAAGACTACAGAGAAGGGACTATCAGATGCAGAACAGTGTGGGAGGGGTGAGGGCTAGTGGCATGTTTTTTTGAGATAATGTGGATTTCTTGGCAGTGCTGATTAGGGTGCAACAAAGATTAAATGAACCTTGGCACAGGGAGGGAGCTAATGTCTGACCTTGAGCTAAACTACTATGCCACAATACCTCAAAGCAGTTAAAACTGGTACAATATATTCCACACAAGTAATTAAACATAGCTTATCATAAATAGTATATGTTAACCTTTTCCGTTCAGGTGTGCTGCTGGCTAAACTCTATCATCACGAAATGAAGCAAAATAATTGTATGTGCGGGATCGTTTGTGCACTCATTCTTGCAATCTTTTGTAGTTAAGTCTTTCTTGGACCTCTTTATTAAGATTGCATAATTAAGTACTCTAAGAACGTGCTCTGGATGTATAATCTTAGGGTCAGATTTCCCACTAAGCAGTGTTAGTACAAGCCTAAGGCGTTCCTTCAGTTTTCATCTATCTGCAGTCATACTTCGAAGTTAAATATTAAATAGTTGTAGCAAATGGCTTGCATTCTGTGTCTTTGAATTGACCCTTCACACTAAAAAATTCTCGTCGGGATTGTACAGATCCAAAAGAATGATGCATCATTTCTTTTCTCGATTTTTGTTTTTAAGGGGGGGGGGGGGGTACCATTCTGTGCCAAGAGCTGCTTTAATTATGTCTCCATGTTATAACTGCCACATTTGGATCACTGTTAACGATCAACTCAGTAAAATGTTACTATACCTTTTTGGCAGTGGGTGGAGTATAGAAGAGTTAAAGGGACTGTCTGGCGCCCAAAATGCATCTTACAAATATTAATGCATATTAATGTGCTTTCATAGTACTTTAAAATGCATGTCTTACATTTTGCATTGCTTAAAATATAAAATACTTACAGCTAGATGAAATGGTGAAATTACAGCAGTTTCCAAATAACAAGGAATGCCCACACTAGATGAGTAAAAGTAATTTCCTCATTTTTTTTTTTTTGCTGCACGAATCAATGAGAATATCCTGTCTCTCTAGTGATGTCGTCAGACAATGTGTTGCACTGTTAAGAGATCCTACTGTGTACAAGAGCAAGGTCACTCAGAGGCCACATAATAGATTTAATTTGAGGAGGACAGGAAGTGACTGTATGAAACAAAACGTTATATCGTCAGCGTCTATATAATCAGTGCTGCCGCACCTGCAGTAAACATGCAGAGTAATCACTGGGGAGGGCTTGAGTCAAATATTAATATTTAATGTGACTTATAAAGAATGCCTGCATCAAATCACACAGGGATAAAAGCCTGTGCACTATACAAGCAGTAATCTTCATCTTGTTCCAAAGTGAGTTTGGGGACTAGACTGTCCCTTTAAGGGTGGGGCATGCATCGAACTGGGTGTAGTCTTATCAAAACACTTTACATCGATAGATATCACTGAATGCGTTCCCACCCAAAAATGTATTTTGTTATCTGGTCCTCAAGTACTTTTGAATTTTGCTAAAAGTTATGCCTTTCATCGTTTTTTTTTACTTTTTTTCAATGCTTAATTAGAAACTCTCCTATCATGGTCATAAAATCAAATTCTGAATGAGGCTGTTACTGCACCAATCCACTAGCTATGAAAACAAGAGCAAATGTAAACACGAGATGGCTAGAGCAAGAAACTTTGAATGAAATTCACAAGAATTTTCTGCACACATTTATATGCACGCAGAAAAACCCTGCGCAGTGTACAGGCTAATCACTTCCAAATTCCTCAACGTTCCCTGCCTGGAGTGTTAACTTAACCCCTTCCCGCACACGATGAGCTGTACTGTGGATCTTGCTGTAGCTCCCATCTGTCAGACAAGACCACTAGAAGTGACCTCACTCTGACGGGCTGAATGTAACCGATGCTCAAACTGAGTGAACCTCCGATTAGTAACATTGCGAGGTGTCACAATATTTTGGCAGGGAACGCACAGTCCCCATCTGTCCCTGGTTCCAGATCAGTCACTGATTGGGATCAGGAACAAAAAGTTGCTATTTTGGTGCTTTTGAGGTTACTAATTAAAAACGTAAATACCCTTTATGTATTGTTTGTTTTTTTCTTGCCCCTAAAACCTCAGATCTTCTTCTCCGTTATAACTCCAAATAATTTAGATGCACAGGGGGTTTGTTCTTTATCATCCCAGTAAACATATAGTTGGGTTTGCTCACTACCTAGTGGACTGTGTTGAACAGCGGAACTTGAAACTGTAGTCCACAAAAACCAAACTGAAGTTGGGAGACTTTTTTCCATCTTTACTTTTGTAACCTGGTTGTCAATTCACCATTACTCACTGTTTAGTCAGGGGAGGGGAGTGGGGACTGGGGAACTAATTATAAATGAATTTTATGAGTTAATGCAATGGTGCCTATGGGGTTTTCAGGCGGGATAAAGACCGCACAGTAACCTGTGGAAGGTCTCGTCTGACCTGTAGGCCACACGTTGAGTCAGGTTCTTAAGTGAAAAAGGACAATACTTTATTATCAGAGAATTTTATGAAAATGTGTATTGAGAAAATAGAATACAGTTTTATATGTGTCTTGCCTATAAGGTGTTTACTCCTTATAATAGTACATTTCAAACATGTAGAAACGAGATCAGGAAGGAATGTGGCAATTATCTCCTAATATCAGTGTTGTGTTTAGGCATGCATGATTTCAAATATTTGCTCCCTTTTTTTATTTATTAGTGAATAAAATGGCTTTGGTATCTGAAAAGATTAAATTATTATTGCAATTTTAATTGAGCATTTAAGTGGTGTAAATGATGCCATCAGTCATTCCATTATAAAAATGTAGTTAAGGGCTTAATTAGAGATCAGTGTTTGCATAACAGGGTGAAGTGGGGGGGGATGCATGATAATATGATTTCAATTACTTCGAAAAGACTCCTATACATTCAAGTACTAGCCATGAGGCTTTTCTTCCGGTCCATTGTGTTCCTGTGATAGATCAGAAGTGATGCTTAACCTCAAAAATGACTTGTGTAAAGACAAGTGGTGTTTTATCAAAGAGTGTAATATGGGGCGGATTGGCATGCACTTTAAAAGACCCATTTACTCTTGGAGGTAATCCAGTCGATGACGAGCCACGATGCCCCCCCCCTTTTTTGGGGGGGATTTAGATTCAGTCGATAGAAAGGATACTAAAACGCCTCTCCAAAAATTTTCTTTAAAAAAAACAAGGTTTCTCGCTGCAGGAGCAGAGAGAAAAAGAACCCAAATGAGAGCTCTTGAGACAATAGCTGCTGCTGATTGGCCGCTGCTCAGCTGGGAATGGTATTGGGGGACAAACGGCTTGTATCCTGCACTCCAAGCTGCTGCTTTGAGAAAACCTGTTTTTTTGAAAGACAGTTATTAGAGAGGAGTATTAGTGTCCCTTCCCTCAAATGAATCTAAAACTAAGAAAACGGTGGCGTGGGCTTTATAAAAACATATTTTTAGGCAATGTCTTTTTGTAGTTTTATGACTTGTGTTCTAGAGATAACAAGTTGATTTCTTGAGAAAAGTTTAGCTTCTCTTTAATGAAAAATGATGCTCCAAAAAGTAGGGTTTTTAAAAAAAAATACATGTCGGCAAACCAATTTGCATACACTATTTGGATACACTATGGCATGCCAAGGAGTTACTTAAGTGTGCTTCTAACGTACAGAGCCTCATTTCTCTTTTACCCCACTAGAAGACCTCTTGAAGGCTTCTCAAAGTTGCACTGTTCGCAAGATGAAGTGTAATCCAAGTACAAAATATTTATCCATGAGAGAGCCAGCCAACTGGGGTTCTCCATCACTGGCATGTGGGACCTCATATACCGACGCACCACACACCGGCCTTAGTTGCTAGTTGAGCCTTTCCTCCCAACTAAAGGTGTGTTGTCTTGACCATACATGGCTGATAAAGGGTTGCCACCTTTTCTTCAGAAAAATACCGGCCTTGGTACTGTCTCCATAGACTTAACATTGGCCTGGTGCCATTTTTTTTTTACCAGCCTGCCAGTAAAATACCGGCCAGGTGGCAACCCTAGGTTGATACGTCAACACACCGATAATAGAGATTATCTCACCGGAATGCAGCTCCATAAAAATGTCCTCCTCTAAGTGTTAGTGTTCAACTTGACTTAACACTTTTTAATATATTTTTGAACTTTGTATGCCACGATCACAAAGTGACCTTTTTGTGTTTACTGGAAGATGAGCAAGAGATAATAATATATTTTGAAGGAATTATTATCTCCCAGAAATTTCATGATGTTCTTTATTTAAAATTACAGCTCACAAAAAAAAAAAAATACCTTTTAAGTTTAACCATGTCCAGTGATGTTCCCTTAGAGGTAATTGCATGCAGATAACTATAATCCACTTGACAAAGAAAGTAATTAGAATTTGTTCAGTAATTTAAAGGATGGCTTTGTGCTGGCCACCCTCTATTCGCCTACTGCCCGCTCCCCTCTTCCAGTCCCAGATGGTGGTAAGGTATAGTAATCAGATAATATACATTTATTTAATTATTTTTAAATGCATTGCTTGTTTTGTGTTTTTTTTTATTTGCACTTTTCATTTTTGTAACATTTTTTTTGTTCATAGCTTAATGAGGTTAATGTTTCATTGTTAGCTGTTCACATTATGTGTATTAAGAATGTGGATAATGATATGTCAAGCTCAGTTGCATCTTCCATAGATGGCAAATAGAAGAAGCTGCTTCCTTATGTTGCACTTCTGAAATTGTTTTCCATTGTATTCCTTGTTTTTATTTCCTTCCTCTGCTCCCTTCACTCCATTTCTCCTGCCCTCCTTTCATTATTGCACTCACATCCCGTGCCATTTCACCTGATTGCACTGATATAACTTGCCACAGCAGCACTTTGCTGCACCCACAGGTCCTGCTAGAGCGCCAAGATTACATACATAGCACTTGTCCCAGCACTCAGAATGCACCTAGAACTTACTCCAGCACCCAGATTGTACATAGAACTTACCCCATCACCCAAATTGCACTCAAAGGACTTCACCCATCACCCAGATTGCACCTAGAACTTGATGGCACTGAGGACTTATCCCAGTGCCCAGATGACACCCAATGTTCTGTAATGTATGTAAGATGTAACACTTGTTAAAGAGGGACAAGATCCTGAAATTGTTTTTAATGAGACAGACCGCTCCTGCCTCATTTCAATTTGGCATTTGAATGGTGCACGGACTATGTGCTGTTGAGAAGTTATTCAGTACGTTAGCCCTAGTATATTGGCAAAAGCAAAGCCTGAAGCATGGCCATTTGGGGCTCCATGACAGCAGAGAGGGCCCAGCCTGTAAGAGCCTCTCTCCAGAGGCGTCGCTAGGGGTGGGCTACTGGGGCTATAGCCCCGAGTCCCCCCTTCATAGCCCTGAATGGAGACTCTGGGGCTAAAGTATTCTTTAGCCCCGAGACTCCAGGGCTATAAATAAAAAAAATAAAAAATCCCCCGGTGAGCTTTCCTCCGTCTGGGACATAGTCCCAGAATCAGAGGATTAACCTCACGCGGGGGTGAGGGCCGATCGGGAGGAGAGGCTGCTATAGGGAGCTCGCTCCCTAGCCTCTCCTCCTGGCCATAGAGATCACAGCCCGACGGGTGCAAGCTCCGCCCCCGTCGCGCTGTGTCAGCTGCTTGCCGGTGTTCTGACGAATTACTGGAGCAAATTCTCCTGCGCAATCGCTGTGGATCACAACTCCCATGAAGATGAGGCAGCCCTCACCAGGGTGCTTACCTCTCTGTTGGCTCCTTATGTCCAGTCCCCCCGCCCCGTGTTACCTACCAGCGTTTTGTTTGAATCCAGCCACGGACACAGCGCATTCCCACACGGCTTGATAGCCGCGCGCATGCGCTGTGTACCGCCGCTGTCCGATCAGCTGGTGAGAAGGGGTGTGCGGGGGGCGGGATGTGGGTTGCGCAGCTCGCGCATGCGCGGTGGACATAAAGTTACAGCTGAGTTATCAGCTGTAACTTTATGCGCATGCGCAGTGAGCAAATTCTCCTGCGATTGCGCAGGAGAATTTGCTCCAGTAATTCGTCAGAACACCGGATGTCAGGTGGACGGACATCCGGCAGAAGGTCCTGGATGACGGACCAAGTGTAAGGTAAGTAAAAAAAAAAAAGTGTGACTGTGTATGGGTGTCTAGGTGTGTGTGTGTGTGTGTCAGGGTGTCTAGGTGTGTGTGGGTATTACTGGGTTCTGAGTGGCACAATATTACTGGGCTATGATTGGCACAATATTACTGGGTTCTGATTGGCACAATATTCTTGGGTTAAGATTGGCACAATATTACTGGGTTCTGAGTGGCACAATATTACTGGGCTATGATTGGCACAATATTACTGGGTTCTGAGTGGCACAATATTCTTGGGCTATGATTGGCACAATATTACTGGGTTCTGATTGGCACAATATTCTTGGGCTATGATTGGCACAATATTACTGGGTTCTGAGTGGCACAATATTACTGGGTTCTGAGTGGCACAATATTCTTGGGCTATGATTGGCACAATATTCTTGGGCTATGATTGGCACAATATTACTGGGTTCTGAATGGCACAATATTACTGGGCTATGATTGGCACAATATGTCTGGGTTCTGAATGGCACAATATTACTGGGCTATGATTGGCACAATATTACTGGGTTCTGAGTGGCACAATATTACTGGGCTATGATTGGCACAATATTACTTGGTTCTGACTGGCACAATATTCTTGGGCTAAGATTGGCACAATATTACTGGGTTCTGAGTGGCACAATATTCTTGGGCTATGATTGGCACAATATTACTGGGTTCTGAGTGGCACAATATTCTTGGGCTATGATTGGCACAATATTACTGGGTTCTGAGTGGCACAATATTACTGGGCTATGATTGGCACAATATTACTGGGCATCTGATTGGCACAATATTCCTGGGCTCTGAGTGGCACAATATTCCTGGGCTCTGAGTGGCACAATATTCCTGGGCTCTGAGTGGCACAATATTACTGGGTTCTGAGTGGCACAATATTACTGGGTTCTGACTGGCACACTATTACTGGGCTCTGACTGGCAAAATATTACAGGCATCTGACTGGCACACTATTACTGGGCTCTGAATGACACAATATTACTGGTATCTGACTGGCACAATATTACTGGGCTCTGAGTGGCACAATATTACTGGTATCTTACTGGCACAATATTACTGGGCTCTGAATGGCACACTATTCCTGGTATCTGACTGGCACAATATTACTGGTATCTGAAAGGCACAATATTACTGGTATCTGACTGGCACAATATTACTGGGTTCTGATTGGCACAATATTCCTGGTATCTATAATTGTACAATTTTCAAACACTGAAAAATTTGTGGGTGTTTTCTTACATTTTTATTATGGGGTGGGGGGTGCAACACTCAGGGTCCGCCCCGGGTGCCAAATGCTCTAGGTACGCCCCTGTGTGTGACCGAGCTCATCTGGGCTCTAGCCCCAGATCATCCGAAGACCTAGCAACGCCCCTGCCTCTCTCCATCATTGAAGTGAACAGGCATCAATCGTTCTGTTCACAGCCAGTAGCTGGGGACAAGATAGTTACATAGTAGTTTAGGTTGAAACAAGACTTGCGTTCATCAAGTACAACCCTTTTCCTATTCCTTGTTTACCGCTGTTGATTCAGAAGAAAGCAAATTAAAACCCCTTATTTCAGTCATTTCAAATTCTGCTTTCAACAGGGAAAAAAATTCCTTCCAGGCAAGTTCCCCCACTCTATGTAGTCAATTTATTGTCTGTGTTGCCTAATGATTTTATCTTTTTTGGATCAAGCATCCCATTAATACATTTTGATATATTTTAGACTGGATTTTTGGAGTGCAAGCGTTTGCTCTTTTTCTCGTTCATATTATATTGCTGCTGCTACAGCTATAAAACGAAGCACCCATTATCCAATATCTAGGAGGAAATTCCTGATTTTACCAGTGGAGCCGGCTTGCCTTCGGTGTACCTGTCGCTCTTTTTCATTATTATTAATGCATGTTTGGGGGATGACTTTTTCAGGACAAGACTTCTAACTGGTAAGAGTCACTTAGCATATCAAAAGACCCTACTATCTATGAGGGGATACAGACCTATGCTAGATAGACTTGCTGGCAACTAACTCAGTGTAACATTTCACACCTTGTAACATCAGTTCCAGCTTCAAAGGAAACACTCAGGTTGTAAAGCTTTTCAGATCACAAAGGTCATACCATCTCTACCGGATAGTAGATGCAGGTATGCACTACACCAATTGTTGTGACACCTTCCATTCCCCTTATTAGTTTTTTTTAGCCCTTGTCTGCACTTTGATGAGCATCTTCTCCCCAACTGGAGGTGTCTTCAGCTTCGTAGCATTGTTTCATAGCCATTTTAATTAGAGAGGTGGACTTCTGTCTAATTGAAAGTTACTGTGGAGAGTTTAGTCCCTCTTTCAGCAAATGATACATTTCATTTTCCTTACACCCAGTCGTAATGCGATGATTACTAGGATTGAAAGTCATCACACATCATCCCTTTCACTTTCTTTTCTTGACATTTTAATACTATTTTGACTGACTGATTTATTGGCTTTGCAGCCCTGCCTATTATGCTTGTGACTGTCACTAGATCCACTATACAGGCGAGCCATCGCATTAAGCCTCATATTATTTTCACATGTTTTCTTCCTTTCCAACTTTTTATTAGGGTTTACTCTGTTTAGCTTTTCTCAGTGAATCACTGGTGATAAATACACCTCTCACAAGGTTATTTCTATGCATGTGGTTGTTATGTACTAATGTAGAGTAGAATTACATTGTGTTTGCAAAAAACTAGATTTGGAATATTTCTTTATATCCTGTGACTAATACAGAACTGTTGCTGGTAGAGAAGTAGGGGATAGAGGTGTAGGAGAGAAGCAGAGGAATCC